>JAWWNJ010000349.1:0-44804 GCA_037176885.1 Favolaschia claudopus
AAAGTCTGGCTCTTCTGCTTAGTGAATTGCCCGTGACTCTCTGAGAAGAGCTGTGTCCTCATTGCTGAAGGGGCCTTGACATGATCGTGATTACTGGCTCATTCGTTTCCTTCGGACGGTCCTCTCAATCGCACGTCATGTCGTCTCTACGTGTAGAGTGATTCCCGTTTTCTTTCGCACCGTTGCTCACACTCTATACTTAGAAGTGCCTGGAATCATCCAAACCCTGGTAAGCTTGAATTCTGCCGCTGGATTTCTGCATCTGAGCGAATT
Source organism: Favolaschia claudopus (assembly GCA_037176885.1). Lineage (NCBI taxonomy): Eukaryota > Fungi > Basidiomycota > Agaricomycetes > Agaricales > Mycenaceae > Favolaschia > Favolaschia claudopus. The sequence continues at coordinate 274 of JAWWNJ010000349.1, forward strand.
CTATGTAGCCGTCCTTATCGCTCTGCCATCCCGGCTACCGCATTATCCAAGCGTCCGATTCTCGGGACACTTCACTCTGGGAGTCGGCGGTGCAGTGCGATCAGGTTACTCTTCCTGAGTCGACGCTTCGGTAGATTTCAACTTCGTGGATCCCTACGCTCATCAAATTGACAGTCTATCAAGTCCAACTTCCCTCTCTGAATTTTCTCCAACTATCAACTTCTCAAGAACTGCTAAGTTTTTTACCGCCTCCGTTTCATTGGACGTGCTCAGTACGTTTTTTCGAGGAAAGTGAGAGTTTTTCTTACTATTAATAGATTCGGCCGCGGTACTTTGTTACTCAAACAGGCAACATATGCGGGTTCTCGTCATCTTCAGCGATCAATTGACCGGTCGTAAAACGACCGGATGAGCAAGGCATTGAATCACTCGACAGCCGAAAATTCTCAACGAGAAGCCGCGGTACTGAATACTTGTCAATTCTAGGACGTCTGGAGGGGTGTTTAGGCACGGATGCTCAATTGCTCAAGAAGTAAGTACATTCCATTTACCAATATTAATCACAGTTTTGTCCACCTTTCTGAGAAGATCCCAGGCTGATTCGGCGGATAGATTCAGGAGGATATCCTACCATCCACCACTCAATCATCGAAAGAACTGCTTGATAAACGTCCAGAATCGCCACCAACAACGAAAATGGGCGCGCGCTATAATTATACTGATACAACGGGTAACCAGTTCGTTTCCACATCCTCACCCTCACCTAGTCATAGATGCCCAATCCACCTGTCACACAGCACTTGTCAGAATGTGGGATGGGCACCCAAGCAGGTACAAAAACCAGCCGATCCCATGTAATCCATTCCCTCGTCTGTTCTTCTGACCACGCCTCCTTCCCTTCCCTTCTCTCCCACCCCTTTTCGTCTCTTCTTTCTCCAACCATGCGTTCCTTCGGCAGTGCCAAGGCTCTCGCTGTGTTACTTTTCCTTCTTCCAGCTGCACGGCCAGCCGCGATTCCTTTTCACAGGAGTACGATTGTTGAGAAGTCCAGCGCCAGGGGGAGTCCGAGTTCGAAAACCAGTTCTGCGTCGGCATCGGCGTCTCCTAGCGCGAACTCTAAGTCGAGTGGTCCGACGACGGAGGTGCAGGGAGGACTGACTGGCGTTTTGATGACGCTTCCGGACCAAATTGAGGATGCTGGGTTAAAGCGTATACCTGGTATGTCTTTCTCAACAGTGGATGCACTGCGCGGTCTGGTATGAATATCAATGTTCGTTGCAGATGATCAACATCCCTTCATCGCACCTGGACCTGATGACCAACGAGGACGTGAGTATCTGTGTGTTTCGCTCCGATGAATCTGTACTCACTCTTTCCTTTCAGCCTGTCGTTCGTTCTCCTCTCATCGATTCGAAACAGTAAATCTCAGAAGTGATGGATAGCTTGCTATGAATGTCCTAGCCAATCACGGATATATTCCAAGAAAGTAAGTAAGAACTTGGAATACCCCACTCCCACTCGCGTATCCTCGCTAGACTCACACTGATCGAACTCTTCGTTTAGTGGTATCGCGACTTTCGAAGAATTGACAACTGGGATGATGGAGGGGTTCAATATGGAGGTGCACTTCGCGGCTGGTCTGTCTGCACTTAACTTCGTTCGTTCCTTTCCCCCTCGATCAGCTCTGGTAAACCTTCAAACAGGTGAGCCGAGGCAATGCTTTCGCCAACAAGATATCGATTGGTGGAGAGTCCATACTCGTCCCGCCTCTTCCGGGGAACATCGATGGCAATGTTACTGGAGGCATTGCGAAGACCGGGCGGTTTGAAGGTCAGTCAGCTATTACGGATTATATATCTTCTCTCCTCATCCCATCTGACATTTTTTTTGTGAATTGCGCAAGGTGACGCCTCGATGTCCCGCATAGACGCCAATCTCGGCGACAACAAGAACTTTGTACAAAGCAAATTCAATCTGGTGAATCGCGAATTACTACAGTATGATAATCTCGGCGATATTGAGATCATTTCGGATGGATAGAATCTCTTACAGCTTGGGAAATTTGGAGAGACGGTCCAGATGGGAACAACACTGTTGTGAATGTGAAAACGCTTGTTGCGATGGAGAAGACCCTCTTCGAACTGGATCAAAAACAGAACCCGAAGGTATGCGGCTTTCTATCTGGCCGTGAACCCGAATAGACCTGACAAAAAATTAGTTTGAATTCCCCGCTCGGCGGATGTTCGCTGCTTATGGACAGACGGCATTCCTAATGGCGTCCGTCATTCCATATAACTCTTCTCATTAAAAAACTAATCCATTCAAACGTTTCTTAGTGTGTTCGCCAATGGTTAATCTAACCCTCATTTCGCAAAATCCTAATGCTCACGAGTTGCAGGCACAACAAACGCCACGACTCTACCTATCCTCGATGCGTTCTTCCGTAACGAAACCTTCCCCGAGAACTGGTTCCGCGCTGCAGTGCCCATTACTGGCGGAACCAACGCCAAGATTTCATCCCAAATCGCTGTGGCGATTCCCACGAAGCCGGGACGTAATAACGAGAAGGGCGAGTATGTTGAAGATCCCGAGCCACCTGCACCGTTCAATAGCAGTTTGGTGGGTTTCTGGCTAGAGCTGTACATCTTATTCTTGTTGATGTATTCACGTTTTCACAGCCTTGTGCGGGTTATCTCGACCAAGCAAACAACACCCCAGCCGTGCTCCAGAACACAACGGGAATTTTTAAGAAGAATGTCGACTTTTTGACGGGCATCCTGTTCGCTGCGGCGAAAGTGAATCCCGGGTGCACGCAATTCGCTCCGCCCTCTGGTCCAGCAAACGTCTGAGAGATGGGGATTTTGTTCTGTTTGTTAATGATCAATGTAGGATTCGAGTCTGGTACCTATACTAAGAATGACTACCCTAATTTAATTGTTGACAAGCCAAATTTTCAAACTAAGCACTTTACACGAAGTATCATAAAAACCTCATAGATGCCGTTGCCGCAACCGAACAACCGAACTCCGCGTGTCGTCATAAATGATGTATTCAGCTCATCCTCGTATAAATAGTATCGACCAACGCCAAATCTTCTCTCACAAACCCTCCTCTACATCCTGATTTGAAACACCGCATCTCTCATGGCAAACTCTACATCGGAAATCGCACCCTCGAAAGTTCCCGGAGAAAACGTACCAGGACCGGGAGGCGTCAACCACACGGCCGGTGGATATAACCAAGAGGCACCGGGCGTGATGGGTCGAGGAGTGGCGCTGGTGCGACGCAGGAGGGTGGGTCTTTCGAATGATTCTATGAACTATTCCGAACTCTCCTCAAACGTCGATCGAACGAAACGATCTCTGAAGTTTTTTTCATCGCACAGAGGTTCCATCCTCAATGTTTGAAAACTCCGGCGCGACATTCGACGTCAACGTTGGTACGGGGAGCAATAACAATTTAAAAGACAAGCGCTATGCACCTCAAAATACGCTTGTGAAGGACTCGGACGACCCTGCTGAGAGGGAGAAGGGAAAATGTGAGTTCACTGCTAGATATAATAACTTTTTCCCCCCACTACTGGTTTGTTGACATCGGGGTTTTTTTGGTAGCCAAAGCGGAGAAGGTCGAGGAGTCGTATGTTTGAATTTTGAACCTCCCAGCTCTCGTGTAATGTATTCACCTGAACAAATGTACCATAAACAAAATTCTAGGTTCTCTTGCAACCAATAGCGCGTTCGCATGGAGTGTCAGTCGCTATGTGTCCCGACTTTCCAACTAAGAAGCGAGGTGCATTTCCTTGTCTACTCAGGCTCCTTGAGCCTAACTTCACCGCCGATTTCAACTTGAAGCCGATTATTTGCCGATTATTCTAAACGCCGAGGTTCAAAAAAGGAAATGCCCGTAGTTGGCCGCGGCGGGCCGGAAACCGCGTTCATTGTGGAGCTCAGCTTTGAGGTAACTATTCCGCTCCTCACCCGCTGCGAAATATGTTTCCCAATCCACGTATGATGTTACGCCGGCTCTCTCTAGGTCTATCTCTACGGCGGGCCAACTTTCTACCGTCTCACGAATCCGAATCCGCTCAAAGTCATCGGTGACAACATTCGTTGGTCAGCCTCTCAGAGTGGCGTCAAAAACCCAAAGTCGATTCCTTAAATATCCTATCTGTACGGACGCTACATCTCATTTCGCAATGTCCACCCACGCCCCATCTAACTGTAACACAACCGGCACTATCCACTTCTTCGTCCCTCCCAAGGACGGCGAACCAGCGTATCAGAGCATCAACGCGCAAACCGAGACGGGGTGTGCGCGACAGGAACTTCACCCTCGAGGCTCACGATGTCAAGATCGAGAACCTTCGAGGGAACGAGTCCGCTGCGACGCTTGATACGACAGGATTCCAACTTTTCCAATGCCATCCCGCGAAACATACTTCGCGACCACCGAGGAAGTGGAAAGGGAATATTATCCCGAGAGCATTGAACTATTGAAGAAGTTGACGGGGGCGAGTAGGGTAGTGTTGTTTGATCATAGTGAGTTCCTTCCTAAAACTCCTGATAAGAAATCAACACTCACACTGAAAAGCCATCCGCCGCCGCCGTCCCGGCGAAATCGACTCCTCGGTCGAAAAGCGCCAACCCGTCTCTCAAGCACACATCGATCAAACCCCCAACTCCGCCGTCTCCCGCGTCCACCGGCACCTCCCCGCCTCAGACGTCCCCGCCCTCCTCAAACATCGCTTCCAACTCATCAACCTCTGGCGCCCCATCTCCCACCCCGCCTCCGACTGGCCCCTCACGCTGTGCGACTTCCGCACGGTCGACAAAGCGCAGGACGTGCTCCCCGTAGCGCTGGTGTATCCCGATCGACAGGGCGAGACGTACGGTGTGAAATTTAACGAGAAGCAGAGGTGGACGTATTTCTCGGACGTGGAGCCGGGGGAGTGTATTTTGATTAAATGGTGGGTAATTGAATTCTCGCAGTTGTTATGCGGATTTGCGTTATTAAAAGCGATATTATCAATAGTTACGACTCTGTGCAGGACGGAAGGTGAGGCCTGAGGGCTGTGATATAAATTATCAATGTGTTGAAGGAACACTGACATGATCGCCAATCTAGTGTTGCGTTGTTCACTCCGCACACAGCGTTCAGCGATCCCTTGACTCCCAAAGATGCGCCGCTGCGCGAGTCCATCGAGATCCGAGCGCTAGTGTTCTACGATGAATGAACCGCAAGAAATAGTATGTAAAACGGTGTACTTGACCATGTACAATATTGAACAATCAGTTGTTTTCTCGAGAGCCAGCAGTTGAAATTTTTTTCCGATTGCCTTGGTGACGGTCAGAACGATGGGGACGTTGTTGGTACTTGCACAATCACGAGTTAGTTACGCACGCGACTTCGAGAGGGTTGACAAAGTCGCTCGAGTCTCGGAATCGCGACGGAAAAATTGAACCGACATAGTTTTCACCTAGGATAGTAGTGAGAATTCAGAAAAGCGTGTAAGCCCGCCTCACCCTACGCCGACTTGATCTCATACTGATCAAGACTTAGATACACCTCGTATGATCCTAGAACGCAGCATAAACGCCTCTGGCTCACTGCTGACTCAGCATCAGCCAAGCAGCACAACCGAAATTGCCGCGCGACCCACCCATTCCGTGACAGAGATGACAAGAGTGCGGGCGAATCCAACTCTCAATTCCACCGCACATTACCAATGACACCCGGAGGTTCAAGGACACAATGTGGTATATCAAGTGGGCGTTCAACACTTGGACCCCATCATCGTCTTCGAATTTTCCTGCAATTCGACTTAATCAGCATTGATGTTCAAAATTCTCCTTAACCCCCTCCTCCTTTTAATTTTCGCTGCTGGGTGGATCACTGGCACCCTCGCCAAAGCGCCCTTCCCCACATCCCTCGTCTACGAATCCCCCACAGGCCAATTCCTCGAATGTCTCGCCATCCGCCCCAACGGCCACCTCCTCATCACCTCCGTCGTCTCTCCCACTCTCTACACCCTCGATCCCAAGGCATCCCCGCCCACCCTCAACGAGCTCCACACCTTCCCAAACGCCACCGCCCTGAACGGCATCGTCGAATACGCAAACGACACGTTCGCCGTCGTCGTTTCTCGATTGAGCGTTCAGACGATATCCGCGCCGCTGGATAGCGTCCGTCATTTGGAGCGTCGCTTTTACTCCTAATACCAACTCCTCCTCTTCCTCGGAACTTTTCTCCACCCGCCCCCTCGCACGCATCCCCTCCAGCCCATTCACCAACGGCATCACCGCCGTCCCTGGCCACCCCGACCTCCTCCTCGCAGCCGACTCCCAGCTCGGCGTCGCATGGGAGGTAAACGTCCGCACCGGCACCACGCGCATCGCCGTCGCCGACGAGAGCATGGAACCCGGGTTCGACGCGATCCTGCAGATCGGATTGGACGGCGTCCGCGCGCACGACGACGGATTCCTTTACTTCACCAACGCCATCAAGGGGCTGTTCGCGCGCGTTTCGCTCACGCGTAGGGCGCCCGTGGAGGTGCTGGGCAGGGAGCGTGCCGTTATTGGGGGAGGGGAGAATGGGACGGATGTGGTGTATGATGATTTTGTGTTTGATGAGAGGGGGAGGGCGGTTGTGGCGTTTGGGGGAGGGGAAGTGAGGAGGTTTGAGAAGCAGCGGGGCAAGCATGGGAAGGAGAAGTGGGTGCAGGAGGTTATAGCTGAGAGTTCGTTGCTTGCGGGTGCGACTGCTGTTGCTTTCGGCAGGGGCGGGGATGAGGAAAAGAAGCTGTTGTATGCCACAACGACGCTGGGGAGGGTTGTCGTGGTGGATATGTCGGAAAAATCCAGATTGGAATATAACGGACTATAGCCGACTGTAAGCCTGTGCAATCCCATAATCCCTGGCCTGGCTTATAAGAGATAGGTCAAGTTCTCATAAGCCTTCGTAATCCCCCATAAGCCATCGCATGGGTCATGAGCACCTATAAGCTGTGCCCGCCTTGTAAGTTCCTGAAAGCCACCATGTGCAGATTGAGGGTCCGTGGATACACAGAAAATATTAAAATGACGTCGGCGGGACAAAAGGAATTGAAATCTCAATCAATTGATATAAAGTTACATCCATAGCTAAGCATACAGGGCCTCATTGGACGAGGGGGGAGTCGATTCAAAAGAGTTGGCATGGGAGGTAAAGGATGGATAGATATAGTTAGGAGGGCAAAAGACCATATCGTGAGTGAGAGCACAGCAAGAACAGATGATAGTTAGAGGCGCCATATTATTCCTAGAATTCCTGCAAGCTTGCGCAATTTGACGGTGTATAATTGTCTTGAATGCGTTCTTGATCAACGGAGACTCGAAACTTGCAGCCTTGAATAGTGAGAGTTGGAGCAACATTTGATGAAGAACAGGATCGGGAGCAATGCACTTGGATCTTGTCTGAATTGCCTTGATGGGACGACTTGAGAACTCCAGCGGTACATTTCGGATGGGAGAGAATATCCATTGTCAAGCAGATGCTATTGAGGAGGTCTTGGTCGATTTAGTGCGAGGTGGTCTGAGTTTCCGAGTCCGGTGGTAGCTGTCGAGTGGCAACTTGATGTTAGATGGAGGGTCAGCAGGGCCGGGATACCAAGAGGCGAGGTGGCAATGGGTCAGGTCGATACCGTGAGTTCACGATTACCGAAGTGCAGGAATCCCCGCGTCAAGACGGAGAAGGGGAGGCGAGGGAGGTGGGGGCAAGAAGAAAGAGAGGCATGCATGTCACAGTGACACTGTGACGCCGGACATCAATGGCAGTTCAATAGCACGTGCCACGTGGCCATCGGAGTTTGAATGACTTCATAGTTTTCGCTTGGTTTTCGCAACACTTGAGCTTGAAGTTGTTATGAGGTACCAGCGAGTCAGTCCACGAGGAACGTGACCTTTGACGCCTTAAAGAATGGAGTATTGGTTGGGCAGAAAGCTCAGTGGAAAATTTTGAAATCCCGGCTCGGCTTGCCAATAGCGATCAAATAGCGATCAACATAAATCATTCAAAATATGGCCCGAAACCCAGTTGAACCTGAACCTGAGCCTCTTACTAGTTCAAGGAACAGGTGTAAGCTCAGTATTGCTTCAGTAATATACAATAGGCAGCTCAGAGGCTGCTAACGAAGGCTAAGCTTATAAGCCTGAGGCCGAGCGGCCGCCGGCAAGCTCCCACTATCAATCACAAGCCATGAAGATGGCTTACGCGGCTTGCAAGTGCTTGCAGTGGCTGATAATCCGCCCCGCAATACGGTTATAAGCCGTGGCAATCCACTACAAGCCACTGTAAGCCACTAATCCGGGGCAATCCATTGTAAGCCAAAAGGCTTTTTTCCGACATATGAGTTAAACGACAAGAAATTGCGCAGGCTAGTAAATACTGTACCATTTCGTTCAATTCTCGGCCGCTGTGACCGTGACACAAAAATTCGAACTTTAGATTTCGAAGAAGGCCTAGATTGACCGTGACACATAATTTTTTTTCGTAAATTGGCCAGTACACCGTCCATCCCCCTACAATACATGTATAGTAGCTCGGAATGCAGAATAGACAGTAGAAAGCGAGAAATTATCGTGCCAAGAGAAGTCCTTCCAAAAGGAGCTATTATGACGTGTATAATTTTCTTCCCATTTTTCGTCGTCGTCCAGGGCAATGAGCGGGCTTCCCGACAAGCTGAAGATCCCTGAGGGGGTGGAAAGGCTTGCGCTACCAGCCGCCGACATCCCAGTTACCAGCCTCATCAACTTTGTCTTGCCTCCTCAACGCAAGTCGACTGCATTCGCCGACCCTTCTGACTATCTTTCCGACTTGCCGCCGACTGTCACCGTCTTTGACGTGAAAGACATACCCGTTCCACCATCTGTGGCTGTCAAGGCCTTCGGTCGCGCTATTCTCCTGGATCCGGATACCCAGTCTATCGAGCTCATTCATTCACCGGCACATCGAGGCAAAACAGACCGTTATCCGTTGTGGCTTGCTACGATATGGTCGTCAATGGAGGATGTGCGGGCAGCGAGAACAATCTGGCGTACCGCAGTGGATCGCGTTCACGAGATGCTTGAGAAGGTGTCGACCAGTAAAGCTGCGGCCGAACGCGCCAATACAGCGCTCACGGCCCTCGAAGGGATTTCCTGGACCGAGAAGATCAAGGGATTCAAAACGGGAGGCTCCATCCTCGACCTTTCATTCTGGCTCACTCAGACTGGCTGACAACGGACCACGAAGACCAGATGCTCGAACTTCTTGCACTCGATCTGGGGCTCAGTGATGCGAGTACGAACTCAATTCAGAGCACATACTTCGTCCAGGCCCTCGGCCAGGCATATAAAAACCCTCACACGTATCGCACGGCGCGCCATTTTCAGTGGCTTCGAGGGATTGGAACAGCTTTTGCTACAAAACAACGGCAGCGGTTAGGCACCATCGCAAACGTCAATGGGAATCACTGGGTCGCGCTCACCATTGACTGGGAGGAGAAAACCATTGGCTATGGAGATGGCTTTCTTGCCCAGGTTCCTAAGGATCTCCGCAAACATCTGGACTGGTGGATCTTTGAGCATGTCGGCGAAGAATTCAGATGGACGAATATGCCTACCCCAAAGCAACCGACGCCCATTCATGCGGAATCCTTGCATAATTTTGCACTAGCACATTCCTTCGACAAGACGCGCTTCCCGCTTCCGGAATCCAGCGCCCCAGCATTGGCAGACGAACGTATCAAAATGTTCCTGCGAATCGTTGAGCAACACGAGTCAAAGGTGCGTGAATAACTTACAGCGAATTCGTCGCATTAACCGCGCATACTTAGTTGGGAACCTTCGCAAGTGAGGCTCGGGATTGTGAGTTCACGTTCACAACAGACATCGTCTGGGACCACAGTCCAGCCAACGATGCTTACGAACCTGAGGAAAACAACGACGACTCGGATCTCGAGCCCTTGCACCCTGCTAGTCCAGTGTACGAAGCACCGGATAACAGCACGACTCGGAGCGATTCGGACTTTGAGCCTTCACGCAGCGCTACGCCAGGTTCACGGGCATCCAGCCCACCGCCCAGCCCCGCTCAGGAGGAATTCCCCCTCGAGCTTCTCCCACAACTACCGGTCCGGATCGGCCATCGACCCCCCCTACGACAAAGCGAACTTATGCTGAGAGGGCGTCCGATACCCCACACACGAGCCCCGCGAAGAAGAAAATTAAAGAAAAAGTCGAAAGCGCCACAAGACGAGCTATGGACTCGCTGAGCAAGGGCACGAAGATTCCTGCGCTTTTCCGGATGGCGGGATGGGCGAAGCCGAAGGTCTTGAGCGAGCAGGAGAAGCAGGATGTTTTTGCGGCTGAAGCTGAAGAAGGGCGGATGAAGGCGGAAGAGTGGGCGAAGCGTGAGCGGGCCATAAAGGCGGAGCGCGATGCGAGTCGGAAAGCAGCGCAGAACGAACGTCAGCGTCGTCATCGCGCCTCGAAACGTGCCGCCAAAGAGGCGGAAAATCCTGGGGCAAGAAAGCGTCGAAAGGTGAGCTTTGACCGTGATTGAGAATGCATTCTTACCATTCCCAGGTTGCCCTCGAGTATCGCGAAACTACATCAGTCAGTGAAGTTGCGGAAGCGTCTCGCCCAGCCCGCCAAATCGGAAAGAAGATCAAAGAAAAAAATCGAAAGCCGCAAGGTCGCAAACAGACCAAAGCCGCGAGAACCCCGAAGTACGTGAACTGGGTGACCCCGTTCTCATGGTCGTGTATCACAGCGGCGCAGCGAAAGGTTGGGTGGGGCCTCACCGACATCGTTCGCGAGCTGCACCGCGTGAACTACGACTTCTTCCAGTATTTGACGGTGCAAACGCTCAAGGGCTGGATTGAGAAGGTCGATGGCTTCAGCCGATGGACTCCCAACGTCCTCGCACGCGCTGCTAAAGGCAATATTACCGGCCACAACAAAGGTGGTCGTCGCGGGATTCTGGTGAGAATATTTGAATCTTTAATTGACGAGTAACTGAACGTCTTTCAGAGTGCTTACCCGGAAATCATCGACGAGGTTATCTCCCAGCTGAAGGACCTACGTTCTGCCGGTGCTCCGCTATCGTTGGCGTCGGTGCGATGCATCATCATCGCGACCATCCGTGACCAGGCTCCGGAAATCTTGAGCAGAAGTTCAAAGACGGCTCGACTTTTCAGGTTTCTGACTCGTTTTGCAGGAAATTCTGGATAAAACGTTAGTCTGGTCGATGCGGAAAGGCACCAAGGCGCACAAAAATTACCTGTCGATGCTGAAGAAAAGTGTGAGACTGCCTTCCTTCGCCGAGCGTGGATGATCAAAGAGCATCGAATCCCGCGGAGCTGGTGATCAACGCAGACCAGACAGGTGTTGTGTACCTGCCGGGATCGCGGATGACCTACGCACCGCGCGGGTCGAAACAAGTCGGCCTGATTGGGAACGAGGAGAAGCGGGCCTTCACAGCATTGTTGACTGTATCGGCGGCTGGGAAACGGCTGCCTGTTCAGTGCGTCTACGAAGGAAAGACAGATCGAAGCACACCTACCGAGTTTGCGGCTAATCGTAAGGAGTGCGACGAAGCACAGTTCCGCTTCGTCTTCTCCGGGAAAACGGGGAACCACTGGTCAAATCAGAAGACGATGCGAGAATGGATCGTTGAAATCGTCGCACCATTCTTAGCACGCGAGAGGGCTCGCCTCGGTCTGCATCCCAACCACAAAGCTTTGCTGATCTTCGACGTCTGGTCAGTTCACAGGTCAGAACCGTTCATGGACTGGTTGCGGGAGAATTACCCGAACATTCTCTTCGACTTCGTTCCTGGTGGCTGCACGAGCATTGGGCAGCGCTCGATGTAGGTATAAATCGGCCTTTCAAGCACGCCGTAAAGGCCGCATATCATTCGTGGCTGGTGGAGACGCTTCTCAAGCAACGGCGCGCCGGAAAGAAGCTCGATCTTGACACCACCTTGCCGGTTCTTCGCGACGCCAGTGTTGGATGGCTTTGGCAAGGCTTCTGCGCCATCGAAAGTGAGAAACTGATTTTGAAGGTGAGTGTATTCTTCAAATGTAACTGCTATCACTCACCAGATTTTCCGATAAAGGCGTGGGAGATGTGCCTCGTCCGCGGGGGCCTCAACCTTTCATACAGTTGCATGACATCGTTTGAGACGACGGAACGCCTCGCCAACCTGCGAACGGAGCGACCGGATCTCTGGAATGATTTCAATGACAAGGATAAGTTGCCAGATTATTGCCCCGGCGACGACGAGGAGGTTGCTGAGGACATCGAAGCGCATGAGGATGAAGAAATGGGGGCAGACGACTCGGAAGTACCCACTCGCGAGGTCGTCAACCACGTCATAACCAAAACGACGCGCAAGAACCGTAAGGTGCGCAAAGACGGGGCTGTGGGACTCGTGTCATCATGCGAGGCTGAAGATATTGACGCGGAGGTTGCGGCACCCGAAGCTTCGGCTGGTGGAGACGCGGAAGGTGAGGGGTAGCGGAAAGCGGCGTCGTCGTCCGAACGTGAGATACGCTGGACCCGAGTTTTGGAGGCACGCGAACGACAATGACGAGGATTTGGCGGCCCCAGCCGATGCAGATTTGTTGTAGACACTTGCTGTAGCTGAATATAGCAAAGCCGGCGAGCTACAGACACAAAGAGGAGTTGTAGAGCGAAGTGTGAAGAAGAGAAAGCCACGATTTGCTTCCGCCTGTCAAACTGTCATTTCGTGCGAAACCGTCGGCATTTTTGCGGCAAATCGATCGCTAACGGCCTACGCATTCACGGCGGATTTTTTGGATTTTTTGAGCAATTTTGGCGCTTTTTTGTCACTTTTTTTTGGACATTCGAAAGGCCCTCGGTGACCCGTGACAGGTACGAAAATATTCGGAAAAAATGGCCCTGTGACGCGTGACTTACGAATTGAATGAAATGGTACAGTACACTCACTGCCAATTCAAACGGAACGTCGGCTTCAGGGATCTGAAGTAAACTCTACCAATAAATAGCCGTTTCCTATGTCCGTACCCATTCGACTGTTCGTAGGGTGAAGCATACTTTGCCTGAATCATCAGACTGAATATTTATCCTCGTTTTAAATTTTCACTCACGATTCCTAGCTTTCGCGAGGCCTCGAGGCCGCACGACTTTATCGAGGCTCATTCGAGGTGAACTTGTGTTCTTTTTGCGCCGGATCGATGGGTTTAGTAGGACCTGTTTCCGTACGAGCCTCGGTGCGACTGAATCTCGAAGTAAAAAGGAAGCCGATTACGGTTTGATTGTAAAGAAAAAAAAGGCACAAGGCGACAGAGTGCTTAGTGGGTTCGGTGAATTTGTCTAACCGGCTCGCTCCGCAGGGGACGCAGTAGATGGTAGCGGGTATGCAGCCGCGACGCCGAGCGCGGTCGGCGTCGGACCCAACGTGTATTTCAGTCGCGGACGGCACTACGAACATACTGAGAGTATTGTACTTCAATAGTAACTAATATGAGGAGAGGAGGGCGGGTAAATGATGAGCTCGTGCACTATAGTACAGATAATCAGAAAGAGAGAAGGAAAAAAGGTATCTAACACGACGCACCTAGCGGACAGAATAGTCAGAAAGAGAGAAGAGCTAAGGAGCTCCTGTCTCGCACTGGACTATTTGCCGCTAGGGGTCGGTATCCACGCGCGCTGAGCGATACGCTGGAAATGTAAGTGGACTACATTCCCAGGAGTACGGCAAATCTCGCCGCTTTGCGCTCGAGGAGCTAGCCTCAGCACGGCGAGAATTTGCGAGTGCACTCGCTGAATCTACCCGAGCCTGTTAGACTTGAGTAAACAACTGTTTAAACTCGACTAACCGGCTCGCTCCGCAGGGGACGCAGTAGATGGTAGCGGGTATGCAGCCGCGACGCCGAGCGCGGTCGGCGTCGGACCCAACGTGTATTTCGGTCGCGGACGGCTAGAGGGCTAAAGAAGATGTTTTTGTTTTTTTGTTTTGTATTGGTTTTCGAGGAATGATGGATGAGAAGCGACCGAAGGAACGACGATGAGAGGGTATGAGCAGGACACTGTCAAGGGGCGGGCGCAAAGGCCGGGCGGCCTTGAATCATGGCTTGCAGAAGAATGGGATTCTTCCGAATGTAGATGGAGAATGCTGACGAAGCCCAGCGCCCCGCAGCTTGGATGATATGTGGCAAGGCACCAGTCTCGGCGAGGCGAGTAGCTCCACCAGCGCGCATTGATTGGCCCGCGATTTGTGAGGTAGCGGGGAAGAAAGCACGCAGTCTCTTGATGAACCAAGTCCGAGTCGGCACCGAGCCATCAGCGCGTAGCCAGAGCTGAGGGTGGAAAGGGAAGCGGCCGTCGCGAGAAAGTATATATGACTTGAAATGTGCCAAAGGATCGCAAGACCCCGTAGGTAGAGCCTGGATTATGATTGTGTTCCCCTCGAAGAAGGCGTCCGCCTTGTGCGAGGGAAGGAAAAAGGAGTACTGCGAGTCCTCCAGTGAAACAGATAGCCGCTGGGTCACTTACGAGGATTCCGCAACTTCGATTGTCGGGATAAGTCAATTCGCCGAGCCGCAGGAGAGCGAAAAAGCCAGATAGGATGATGGCAGTGAAGAGAAGATCGTCGTGAGTAGACAGACCATTAGCCACACGCCGAGCGAGGTCGTCGGTAACAGTCTGGAGGTTGTTGATTGTCAAAGGCCGTTTCCGGATGGTGGCTGTACCCCTCATCCTCTTACATCCTGCCAGCGTCCTCGACACAAGCCTCGACTTTCTGTTCGCGCGGACATCGGGGAAATACTCCTCCAGCTGGTTACAAATACCAGAGAGGTAAGAATCCACAGAGTCTGGTTTGATATGGTGGGACATATAGACGACGAAGAAACTGAGTGTCTCGGGGGTTGGTTCGATGGGAAAACTGTGAAGCTTGCAAAAGGTGATGTAGGAGTTCAAGGCAGATGTGTAAGTCGCAGTTGTAGAGACATCTACGGCGTGACCGAGCGCCAGCGCTCGCTCGTGGACCAACCGGTCCATTGACCAGGCCTCCCTAACGGGTTGCCTGGCCGAGGAGGAAACCTCGATCATTCCTCTTCCTCCCCCAGCGCTACTCGAGGGGGTAAAGAGTTGGGAATGAATGTCATTCGAGGGGGTAATGAGGCGGGAATGAGAGGGAGCGGGGCGGACGCATTTATCAACAACTCCTCACCGGCATGATTCGCTACGGCCACGTCGTTGTTCCATCGCGACAAGCATCTGCAACCACATTCTTCTTTCCTGGGAGTAGAAGAACTCGAAGCTGAAATTTGTTTCGCAGGAGGACGTCAACGGTAGACTTCAAAATCTCGTTGTAAAGCGGCCGGGCACGCAGGGAGTTGAAGATATCGAAGGTATTGCTGTTATCCGTCCAAACGCAAAGGCGCCGCAAAGCTGACTCGCGCCACTTAGCCGACGCTTCTCTTGCAGCAAGAACTCGATGCGATGGACACACCAGCAAACACACAAGGCTCGAGGAAAAAAATCAAGTCCTCTGGGGCTGCGGCGGGCGGAGTGCGCTGAAATGCAAGATCGAGTTGAGGGAAGTATACCCCCAATCCGTATGGAGAAGCATCGCAAAACGCCACAACATCAGCCGTTTCAGGATCCCATTCGCGCGACTCGATGAGCTGGATACCGGAAGCGCGACGGACATGGTCGGAAAACAGGTGAGATCATTACGAATGGCTCGGTTAATGTAGATTTTGGCCATCGCATTGACCTTCCCTCGTGTCTTCTCATAAAGGTTGGATAGTGCTGGGCGAAGCAACGGGTAAACATTTAGAGCCCAATTAATCCAACCTGACATGCGCTGAAAATCTCGCAGGGATAATCGCCTACCGGCGGCGGTGACAGTGCAGAATTCCTCCACGCTAGCAAGAAGCTCAACGCGTCGGTCCTCTGACATGGAAAATGTCATCGCCTGCGGATCCACTTCAAACCCAATGACGGTGAGTGTGGATCCCCACAACTGCTTAGGCTGTTCGTGCGGGAGCCCGATCTCATCCCAGAGCTCGAGGGTCCGTGCTTGACCAGTAGGAAACTGGACGCCATAAGGTGCGTAATGTGTCATGTCATCGGCAAGGCCAACTGAGAAGTTGTCGTCCATGTAGACGAAGCTCTCCACACCACGGTTGTTAGCAGCCCAGACCACCAGACCCATGAAGGAAGTAAAGATCTTCGGGGGCGCCAGTATTCCCGAAGTTATTATTTCGGTCGACGTGGCGCAATCCGTCTATTGTGACGATTTGTTTGATCTGCCATAACGGATGCATCGGAAGACGACGGTACGCCTGGGAAACATCCGACTCCAGACGACTAACTCCACTTCAGAACCGTGCTGCTCTCGCAAACGCAAGATTCGTCGCCCGAGGTCATGGAGTGTGTCGAGTCTCACTCACGAATCAACTCGCGCGGGATCATTGAATTCTGCGAGAACTGTCCCATCGAATGATTCACGACAAGTCGGAACTTGTCAGAATGAGGCTTCGGAACGACATGCACAGGGCAACTGTACATCCCGGAGAGGAGAGCCGGTCCAAATGCAGGTGAAAATCTTCCTAACTCAATCTCAATGTCCCTCTGCTCTCGAACAAACTGACGCTCCCTTTCAGACTTGAGAGGACAGTCGGACTCGTCTGAAATGTCAGGGTAAACTCCGGGATGGGTGTCGGCCCATGGCCAGAAACCAGCGCGGAGACCCAGGACTACGGAGTCGACGAAAGGCTGATTCGGGTGAGTGACGAAAAGAGCTTTGAATTTCTCGATATGAATGGGTGTGACGAGTTTGAAAAGATGAGGATTATTTCGAAGAGTTTTCATAACCGATGGCGAGTATTCAGATAGCGGTGGACGCGAGAGAGGTGGATCTAGCTCTGTCGACAACGCCGTCTGACCCCACTCGTCATCCAGACACTCTGCCCACAGGAAACTACGCAAGTACCTCGGTCTCTTAGCGCGGGCTCAAGAGACGACGGCTCACTTGGCAGTCTCGGAGGGGGCATCACACTTGGTGACGGGATGAGAGCGCCTGCAATTGCTGCAGACATGGGTGTAGCGACATTGAGATGACTTGCTCGGGCAACGTCCGTCGTTGAAGCGGACGGCATGGCTCGGGTGACTTGTCTTTGCTCTTTTTAGAACCTCCGGCAACGGACTGCGATCCGTCGTGCGCTTTGATGACGGACGACGCGACACCTGAACCGTTGTCGTTGAGGAAGGCCCGCTCCCAATGCCCGAAGCTGCTGAAGTTAGAGAGTTCAATATCTCGCCGGGCTGCGACTTCGTTCCGGATTTTCCTGTCGAGCAGGACGACACGCTCGTGGGTGCGATCGCTGCAGCTAAGGAAGAGGTCGCTAATGTATTGCCTGTAGGCTTCCAGCTCTTGTCGGCGATGCGGGAAGACAACGAGTATGGCGCTGATGGTGCGTCCGAAGGCCGCGTTCCAATCCGACTGAGTAGTGACTGTCTTGGTAGGGGAAGCTGAGCCGAAGACAAACTGGAGTCCGCCAACTGACTCTGCTTCGGGGCGTCTGGTACGACGGAGAAGATATACCCGAGGACCTTGTCAAGGTTGACAGCCTTTCCTTCAACGATCGCTGTCCATTCGGAGACGGGAAAGCAACGCGGTTGATGGAGTTGAGGAGGATTTGAGAACAGTTTTAGGTCTTTGCTGAACTCGAGGAGAAGGTCGCGGGTCTTTCGGAGAGACGGTGAAAGAGTGTTCTCGACGATGAAATCTTCGACAACCCAAGGTAACTTGGACTCGTCAATTCGCTTCCGCCTTCCCATTGGGCTCATCATCCTCAGAAGAAGAGACGGAGAGTGCTCGGGGCCGACGACGCCGGCCGCCGGCTCCTTCGTCTGGTCCCGGAGAAGGGGATCGAGGAGGAGGTTGTCCACCAGCTCCGCCCCCGCCTCCAGGGTTGGCGAGGTTGCTGAGCGGTTTGGTCGAGGATTTCAAGGTACGCTTGGAATGCTTGCTCCCCAGGACCTCCAACAGTGAAAGACGTTGGTATGGCTTGCATGATCTTTGTTCCAGCGGCCGCTTTACTGATTTTACCCTCCCTGAACAGCTCGACAATTTTGTTGCACTCGACGATGATGCTCTCCCGGTCTCTAAGGTCGGCAGGGACATTCGCAATAAAAGCCTCGGGTTGGCTGTTGGTCCAGCCGGTCAGCAGGCGGAGCGCTGGCGGGTCCAGCGGGTGCGTCTGGTCCTGGAGGCGGCGCATCGGTTGACATAGGGGTAGCAAACCTAGCACTTTGGATGGAATGAACGTAGTATATTCAAGGTTAAATGATGAGCTCGTGCACTATAGTACAGATAATCAGAAAGAGAGAAGGAAAAAAGGTATCTAACACGACGCACCTAGCGGACAGAATAGTCAGAAAGAGAGAAGAGCTAAGGAGCTCCTGTCTCGCACTGGACTATTTGCCGCTAGGGGTCGGTATCCACGCGCGCTGAGCGATTACGCTGGAAATGTAAGTGGACTACATTCCCAGGAGTACGGCAAATCTCGCCGCTTTGCGCTCGAGGAGCTAGCCTCAGCACGGCGAGAATTTGCGAGTGCACTCGCTGAATCTACCCGAGCCTGTTAGACTTGAGTAAACAACTGTTTAAACTCGATATAAAATACAACCAAGATCGTTCCCACCTGAAACTTCACCACGTCTCAAGTCCAGCGACCGGAGGCAAAACCCCGAAACCTCAAGACCGATTGTCGAATTCTGATTCAAGTTCTCCCGCGTCATTGCACTTTCTTGCTTGAAGATGGAGAGTATACCAGTTTGAGGAAAGGCAAAGCAGAGGATTCAGACGCTAGGTGAGCGCCCGCAGGATCTTGCTAATGATCGACAACGAGGAAGACGACGAGTTGGGAAGAGGCAAAGGCGCATGGTGGCTGTGTTCGCCAATCATAATCGTCTGATGCCAACAATACGGCTTCCGATTTCTTCCTCAACCATCACCATCCTCCAACCATCCTCTCGATCCATGCTACAATGCTAGCAAGCAGAGAGACTGCCACGCATGCAACTCGGACTTCCGTTTGTCAAATCTTGTCTCTAGATATCGTCGGTGCTGAACGAGAACCCAACTGAATTTGAATCTCTTTGCTGAGTCTACCTACGATCGACTCTGATTCGACTTGGGAATATATCTCTGGAGTCTGATCATCTTACATCTTGTGCACTTTCTCCTTCTCATTTCCACCCGTTCCACCCGCTTCGAGCTTCCGGACTGTGTATATTTCGAGATGCGGCGAGCCACTCTGCGGGCTGAAACCAGTACCTGTTTCCATAATCTGCCGAGACCATTTTAAAGAGGTCTACACCACCGTTTGTCACGGACGTCCAAATGACATGTTGATGTCTGATGTCAGTGTGTCATCTCCGGAACATCCCCAGGAGACCGAAACATCGATTCCCAGGCAATCGACAGGCAGCGATGTTCTGGGGACCATCCTGCGCTCGAGGTTTCTGGACATATTTCGGATTTGCTGACGACGGTTCCGGCTTCCCATTAAATGATAAATTTTAATTCATAAAATTGTAAAAAAAAAAAGAATGAATTCAAGTGTGTACATAAAATCAAAGTACACTCGAGTACACTACAATTCTAAGAGAGAGCGCGGGGAGAGAGCAATGAGAGGAGAGGAGGAGAGTGAATGCATGAAACGAGAGGCAGGGCGGGGAAGGGGACTCGAGGTGGGAGAGGGACTTGAGTCTTGAACCACACGGAGGGGTGAGTGGAAAGAGCGCTTGAAGTGGGAAGAGGACTTGAAGGGACAATATTGAGGTGCTTGGGTGCTTGAGGTAGGCGCTTCTGAAGCTTGCAGTCTTGATTTTTGAGGGTTTGGAGCTTGCGACCCCGGGGTTTTGCAGCCTTGAGATCTCGCGCACTTGAAATCCTGACTCTTGCTCTCTTGCCCTCGACGAAAGCTTGCTCCGAACCATACTTGCGACAGCCATTGGCCTTGAAGCACCTTGATGTGTGTGCGGTCAAAGATAAAGAGCCTCTGAAGAGGCGAGCATGGGGAGTGGGCAAACAGGGTGGGGGGAAGAAGAAGGGAGAAGACAAGAGCGACGACGTGGCAGCCAAGACTGACAAACATCAACATGACAACACGTTGCCACGTGTAAATTTGACACCGCCTCTTCTTTGGATTTCTTGCCAAGTTGGAGTCGAAGTCTCTTCTGCGAGCGGGGAAGTATATACAGGCTGCTCGAAACCTTTGAAGAGGAGATTTTATAGACTCCCAAAAGAACTATCTATTGTAAATGCAAACATCCCTCGAGTCCACAGGCTTAACAACATGAGGTAGACACTTGAGATTCTCAGAGCAGGCTGGGATATTCTGAGATGTCCTTGGAACCTCCACCAGCTCATCGAGCTGAGGTTCTGCGGACGTTCCGGAAAATGAGCTTCCCTGGACATCGCCAATTATTGTTCCGGGGAGATCAGGCCTCGGACATCATTTCCCACATCCTGTCAAAATGGTGGTGTAGATCTGCAGCGAGGAACAGAAGTCGGCACAACGACATTGGAAGTCTCGTAAATGTGGCGAGCATATTAAACCGACCGTTACCGACGTGCTCGCCACGCTCTATCGCTGTTTG
This sequence comes from Favolaschia claudopus, assembly GCA_037176885.1. Lineage (NCBI taxonomy): Eukaryota > Fungi > Basidiomycota > Agaricomycetes > Agaricales > Mycenaceae > Favolaschia > Favolaschia claudopus. The sequence continues at coordinate 20,955 of JAWWNJ010000349.1, forward strand.
CCGTCGGCCTCCGAAATCCGTTGGTTGCGGGCCTACATGCCCAAGCGAAAATTTGTCGTCTGCTCTGGCGCTGATGTCTGCACATCATCGAAACATATCGAACATCCGCTCCAGCCGTTGAATTAACACTGTGATCCGCATGAACCCCGTCCCCCGAGCGTAAGACATGGGATGCACTCATCGAGACAGAGCGAGGCAAGTGATCTAACTTTCCAGCCAGAGACTAGATTCAATATGGCGGACATTGCAGCCCGCCTGGCAGCGCGTCGCACTTTCACAGTCATTTCAAGTCATCTCCCCGGGCCGTGACTGATCTATTCAATGCGGCGGACAGTGGATCCCGCGATTTGCGTCACCCGCCAAGACTCGTTCAGGATCGAGTATATACGAGAACAGTGTGAGTGGGACTCGGCTATTTAAGCGAGTCCCACTGTTGATCGATTCTGCATCAGCTTCAATCAGCTGGCGATCAATAGATCAGCTATCCATCAATCTTCGGCATTTAGAGCCGGGAAGTGTATTTTATTTGTTTTATTGTAATTTTCGAGTGTTTCTGAGCTAATATATTCTCTGGGGGGAACGAGGTTCCCCCCAGACCCCCCTCCTTTGGCCTGACGGCAATATTTTAGTTGTTTAACTCAGTATTTCGAATTTCTTTGCTGTTTATTCTGAAAATTTCATTCATGTAGCGCGGGGGAGACCCCCGCGGACCCCCCTTGACGCTCGCCGCTAGGCCCACTGCGTGGTGCCATCGCTCGCCGCTGGGCCCACTGCGTGGTGCTACCGCTCGCCGCGGAGGCCCACTGCGTGGGGCCAGTCATTATTTTAAAGCGTCGGGGCGGTATTTTCAAGCCAATTTCGTGCTATTGATTCAAATCAAATGTAATGATGTGCCGGAATGCCGAGTCCACTGTTGAAGCTCAATGTCCTCTATCCGAGCTTCCGAGTCCCACTGTCGGGCTTTTTCCGAGCTTGTCCCGAGTCCCACTCACACCCTTTTCGTCATTCCTCTTCAGGATCCGCTGTCCTTCAAACGCATTCAAATTGTTCGTATATAAAGCAGGCAACGCGTGCCTCGTCTCCACATCCACACACTCTTCATCCTCACTGGTTACTTACGACCAGCTCTTCCCTTGGTTCTTACGCACGACTATACACCATGTTCAACCAAACTCACCCTCATCACCGCTCTCGCTGCCGCCTCCAGCGCACTCGCCGACTGTGTCCCGACTTTCCAGTCTGGCGCACCCTACACCGTTAAGATGACCGAGCTCCCTGACTTCGTTTGGGTGAACAACGGCACCGTCGGTTCTCTCGGTGTCAATCTCGTGCGTTTGCTACATACCTACCGGCGAATCTCTTTTTCACTCGCTTGTGAACGTAGCGTTCGACCGTCCCCGGAACCAGTTCTACCTCTCGGAGACGCCCTTCGGAGGCTACGTCTTCTCGTACGTCATCCCTCGCTCCCTCCCGGCTCTCTTCCCCTCACCCACCTTCTTCCTTTCCTCCCCTCCTCATAGCCTCGACCCCGAATGTCCAACTGCCTCTACGCCTCGTCGCAACGCCAAAGTCCCCGGCTCCGGCAAAATCTACCAATCCCTCGGCTGCTTCAAACGCCGGTGGCGAGCTCGACAAAGACGAGGACTTCACCTTCAACTGCGTCTCTTGCAGCGCCGACGGGCGGGTCGAACTGCTACATCACGAGTTCTCTCACGAGCGAGTGCGCTAACACCCCCGACAACGAGCTGCACTACCCCTCGGGCGAGGACGAGAACGACCAGATTAAGACTGCGGAGTGTGCGGCGACGTGGTATCAGAAGTGGGATGTCACCTTGGCTTAATTGAATATTCGAATGGATGCGAGATGGGTTGAAATAATGGATTGACGGACCCTTTGATAATGGACAGTCGTATAATGATGTTTTAGTTTCGCTATTGAAGTCGTTGTTTGTGGAAAAACAGATTAAGATAGGGTCGAAGCCAATGCGAAGCTGAAAGGATCGAAATTGCCATCAGTGAGACTCGCAGTGGCTGGATGGCTGAAAATTTGTCTGGAACCTCCGGGAAGAGAGTGGACTGGCTCAATCGTTCCTCTAGCGGGATAGTTCAAAAAAATTCATAGTGGAACGACATACAAGCATTTCGTAGAAATTTCGATTCAATCATGGACGTCCTTCACCAAGATAATTATCCGGCGCAACGCGAAACCCATAGTCGACTGCAATATCCAACCCCTTCTCCCGCATCTCGTGCATCCGCCCTATTTCAGGACTGCTATCAAGATCTCCGTCGCGTTGCGTATAAATGAAGCGCACAAAGTCAAGTGGCGACGATGGAGTGCGCCCCGTGCCTCCACCATTTCGAACCACTCCTGCATTTCCGCGGACGGGATTTCCCCAAAAACGATCTGCGATAGATGCGGGCACACAAAGTCCTCGATGCCCGGCATGAGGAGAACGCGATGCGCGGACCTGCTCACGGGTGAGTTGCTACGCAGTGAAGAGACGAACAATCTCGTGAGCGTGGGCTGGTCTGGAGGATCGAAGTCAGCGAGAGAATGTCGTTGCCATCGTCGACCACGAGCTTTTCTAGTGCGCATGACGAACGCTCCAGGAATATAGCCACACTGGAGGTCGGGAATGGAATCCAAAGCTCCGTCAGAGAAGGAGCGGTCAAGTACTTGAGAGGCGTGATATCTCTGTCCAAGCTGAGCCGACGTAGATTAGGTGCAACGAAATCTGGATAATCCGTGTTATGGACGACTCCAGGCCAAATTCCAAGCCGCATTCGACGAGGTTGGATGCGCATGTTAGGATCTGAATGGCGCTGAACAGGGAGGATCTCCCTCCATGGAAATGAGTGATCTGAGGCCAGGGTAGATTTATGGAAGAGGGGTTGTCATACACGGCGAGCGTCACCGAACGCAAATTCGGCGCAATGGAGAGGATGTCGTTAGGTGGGGTCGCGCACTAGAGACATATCCGAATCGACGCAAATTCGGAACCCGGCCCTTGATACATTGCAGGTGGTGGAGAAGGACGGAAGGAGACGAGGACCGGATATCGAGGCGTATGGTATGCCAACGCTCGCAGTGAGTGGATCACCAGATCGAGCGATTTCGGAATTTGTGCGTCTGAGATTAAACCCATCGTATTCGAAGCTAGAGTGAATTCAAGCGGAGCGTTAATCGAGCGATAGAGCTGAGTCTCCACCTTCTCGAGAGGAGATCCAGTGTTCAGCGTGTGCGATTCAGAGATATGAAGGGTTATCTTCGACCAAAGAGGTTGGGGATCCAATAGCAATAGTCCTCCAGCGACGGCAGATATGACCTAGCGAGCCAAGGAGGCTCCTCATACTGCAAGATTCCGGGTCGGACTAGATGCCCCTGTGATGAACACTCCGTTCTCCGCTACTATATGGCACCTGAGAAATATTTGCTGAAGAATCTCGACCGGAAACGGCGGATGGGGGATAGCACGGCCTTGTGCTCTGCAGTTCTTTTTCGTGTCGCCGCTAGTTCGCGAATTGTCTCCTCTCGGAGGAATATCCAGCTGTCGGATTTCGGCCTCGAGGCGGCGGATGTGTTTATCGAGATCAGATACAGCGCGCTGAAAAACAAAGCTTCCGAAGCAAGAGGGCATCGTTGCTGCAGAACAGATAGCTGTCTGCTGTTGATTCGCCGGCTTCAGAGGCAACTCGCAGAGGCCCATCCTCCACCCACGTGTGACGTGTCCGCATCGATGGCATCGCGAGCAAGCGTCACTGCTGCCGGAGACGCGTTTGTTAGCATATGTGGGACGCTGATTAAATGATACGCACGGTGACCTGACATTCTCTCCGGCTTTTGCCTCTCGGCCGGTCGATGTGGGCGGATGTGGATCGAGGAAGGGAGAAATGGTCACGGGTTGAGTCACATCATATGAATTAGAGTCACAGTACGCGATCAGGTGAGTACATATGTTTTGCCTCGTTAATTCTCGTTATCGCGTGTTTTGATTGAGCAAGAATTTCTATCTATTGAGGAATCAACTCCATCGGTACACTTACTTCCTGAGTCTTGATTTGTTTCAAGTTTCGACCCGAATTACTTATTTTAGATAAGGACACGAGTCTGCTTTCGCGAAACTCAGCTGAGAGGTCATTTTAAAAGAGTAGAGACATCTATATTTATATATTTATGCAACACGAAACAATCAAACCTGATCTACGCTACAGATGCGGAATATACTTCCCCCATTCCACCTCACAAAACACATCGGAATGAACGGAGCGTAGGGCTGTGAATGGGAGGACCAGCAAGAAGTCCCGAGAGATCAAATAGATCGGGATACTGAGATAAAACCAGGCGACAATGATGTTCTCAGCCAATCCGGTACGTGTGTGCCAAACCTATCCGCAACCTTGCTCACGCCAAGACTGAACCCAGCGGAAGGCGCTACAGTCACTGCGACTGCACAAGACCGCCACGCCCATTTCTGGAAGGCAGACGGGGAAAACGGTGTCCACGCAGTGCAAGTGTATGCCTCCGAAGATGAAAGCGAAGATGCATTGTACAAATAAGGCGATAATTGGTGTTGATCTGAGGATTTCGGAGAGAAGAATGCTGGTATGCTTCTCCCGCCATAATCGTCATAAGCCCCCAAACTCACTGCAATGAATCTCTGGATTGTATGTGGTATCCATGATGGTAAAGCCAGAAGAGGTGTGCTTGCTCTTGTTATGTCTTGTGAGGCGGTCAATGACATGATTGGAGGTTGTGTGCTCTCCGGAATCACTTGTATTGCCTTGTGAGCGTCAAGCGGTTTGTCCATCCAGAATAGCCACATGAATATCGTCATGACCGCATATGCGACCGTCGCAATTTCTAATGATGTAATGGCCAGGTGTTGCTTCAAGCGGGCGACGCTTTGTCCAATGACTCGCAGGACTTGTGCAACGGCCACCAATTTAGCAAGCGCATCACGCTTGCTTTTGTCCTGGATATCGGAAACTGGAACTGCTCGGACGGCATCGAGGGCAACGATAAACCAATCCTCCGTGATGATGGGTTGGCCTTCTCATCGACGAATCCGCCCATCGAATAGAAGAATCCATGGGTTAGAGACACTCCGTATTCTGGATTTTTGGTTAGAAAGGTGTTCTGATATTTCGATCAAAAGTTGCTCACTCCTTGAGATTCTGTGAGCAGGAAAGCCACTGCCGAACCGCAAAGCCGACCATAATCTCTGGCGCAATGAGCGCAACAAGCATCATCTTCAGCCTTCGGCGAATCCCGGCGGTTCCATACCAGATCTGGTTAAGAAACCCATCCTGCTTCCGGATTTCTTGGCGACGTGGGGGCATATTCGGGTGCACTGAGACCCAAATGCAGGCGAAGATTGTCGTGATACAGGACCATACTATGCCGTAGAGCGTCGGCATTTATGAATGTCGTTACAAGCGTCGTCGACAGCTCATGGTAATGGGCACTGAGAACGCCATTGTTCTTCAACACGAAGAGCGCTAAGAGGATCAACATGAGCGGGAGGTCGAGAAGTATGCCAGTGTGAAAGGAGCTAAAGCAAATTGCGCTTGAGCACTTATACGAACGCAAATTTACCTTTACCCCGTGTAAACAATGCTTCGCTTAGGCGCTCAGCCCGTAGTCGGTCAAAAATTAGAACATCCCAGCAAACGTTCTTGGTCTGGTAGACGCGTTCGAGCTCCACCATGTTTCGATCAAAAGACTCGAAAAGTCCCAGTCCCTACCTTAGAGGAAAGACCTGAGCGCTTGATAGTGTTTAACGGGCCACGATGTAATGGAGACAACCCTCATTCCATGTAGCCGGTCGGACGCATAGGTGCATGGAGCCGTTTCGCTGGAGCACGCACCACGTCGCGAGGACCTCGAGAACCTGGTATACAACGAGAAGAAGAGTACCACCATGCCCACAGCAAAGCGCCTTACCATGGAAATACGGTCGTGTATCCCATTTCCCTCTCAACTGTACAGATGAATTCAGGAGAGCGCCAGCCGATGACTAGAGAAACCCCCGGGTATATCATTATCATATGGATTCTTGACACGAATAACGGAGCTTGGTGCCAGTGGCCCGAGTCCAAGCGCACTATGAAAGGAAAAGGCGATGGGAAGGCGATAAGGAGAAGAAAGTACACCTTGAAGAAATGGTGTCACGGAGATGTTCGCCGAGTCCAGGGAGAACGACGCCGAGATGAAGGCCTTGAAGTCGCGACGCCGGATAGTCGGATGGCGGCGTCGGCGCGTGAATCGAGTCCGATGTACGGTGAGCGCGTCGTGGTGCGGTACTGCGCATATGATATTCAGAGAGTATACATGGGCATCGGCGTTTGTCCCTGGCTGCGGATATGCATAAAAGATATTCGAATCACGGCTCACGGGTCTCCTAACCTACCGTTTCTTCTCCTTTGGCACACCTCACACTGTCGCCGGAGGGGACACAAAAGGACGTTGGCCCTCCTCCGCCAGTACGATAATACCAACGGCACCAGGATATAATTCACGTACTGCCGTATGTCTCCGACTGGTGCCGGACACCCCGTCGAGACTCAATTGAGGAGGCGATGACAGTATGTTGAAGAGTGGAAGAAACGACGTCCAATCTGAAGGGATGGATTAGCCAAGTAAATCAGGAAAGTGTGAATCACGACGCACCTGCAGTGCCGCGCTTGAGGCTCCAGCCGTCTCAAACCACTGAGATTCCCCTCGCTCCGCCTACTTCCCCATCCATAACGCACGGATGGCGCTTCCAGACTAGCTGCACATAGCATTCTGAGTGGGAATGCGAAGGATAAAGCGGATACGGAGGTAGAAACGAATCAGCGGTAGGGGCAGAGAGCGCCCGTAGCTGGTGGGGAGTCAACGGATATACAGTGGCTAGATGATATACGGAGAGTGGGAAGACGAGGAGTGCAAAAAGAAAAAAAAGGAGGTAAAACGAGATTTGTGAGGATTTGTCGCAAAGAGGTAGGGTGATTCAGAAGGAGAGAATGGATTTGTTGTCAAGGCGAAGCGAGGATGAATTGCGGGCAACAAGGTAGCAGTTCGGACCGTGGTATCGCAGAGGTACTAATACATGCAGGAGAAGGGAGAGAGGTAAGTAGGGTAAACGAGATCGCGAAACGCACCTTGCACGCCTGGGCACACCCTCATCCTACCCTGCCCCAATCCCTCTTGCGCACCCCGTACGTCGATCGTGAATCCACTGAGACCTAGCCGTTCTGGGTAATCGGACAAGAAGATAGATCATAGCCTGAAGACTGGGGAGAGCCTGGATTCCATTTTACCCAAATTTTACCATGGGTGCGCCATCTTTTTCGCGCCACGCGAGCTAGGCGGATGCAATTTGCGCGCAGTGAATGAGCTAGACCACGGAGTCGGTGAGCGCAGGAAGCAAGCAAGATGGCTGTTTTTCGAGACCGCAAAAAGTAACTTGAGGGTGGTTACTTGTACTTTGATGGCCCGGTTATTTTGGCTGGGCGTACGTTGCGTTACTTTACTTTACTTTGAAGTACTTTTCCCACGCGTGGCTAAAGTTACTTTAAGTTACTTGTACTTCTAGGCTTACAATATGACCGCAAAAAAAGACTTTGTAGGTCGCATATACGGTATTAGTAGGCCCTATCAATGAATATAACACGTCTTCAAGACTTCGTGCTTCACTCTTTATGGCTAATCCTACACCACTTATCCTCCTGTCCTACACCCCCTTGGCAGTGAGTATTTGACTCAATGTGTGGGATCAGTGCTAAGGATCTACCTCTGGGAAGCAATGGAGCCTCTATTTATCTTGTTCAATTGCTTTTTGTGTCGAACTGAACTCATACGAGTTCAACCAGTCTGACTTCTACGCGCCAAGTATTACTTCGCAACCTTTTGAAGTGCTTCTTACAGTTAATAAGTGCGCTGGGGGTACTTTTATTCGGTGCATTAGCGCAAAGTGGTCTTAACTTGCCTTACTTTACTTCACGTTACTTGTACTTGACTTTACTTACCCGCCCAAGTCCATCAACGAAAGTTACTTTTGCCATCAGATGGCATCAATTACAGCAAGTAGGCAAGTAAACGCAAGTAACTGTGACTTTTCACTTATACTTCACTCTGGAAGTCATGGGAGTATACTATATAGTCTCTTATATTGTTCTGATTACTTCCGTGACCGTTACTGGCAGCAGCAAAAGCATGTCAAGTGTTCCTCAAGGCTCATGTATTGATGTGCAACCGTTTGAAGCACTGTTTGCAGTCAAGAAGTAGCTGGGGCACTTAAAGTGAAGGTAGAAACAGTATACTTACCTACCTTGCTCTACTTTACTTGTACTTTGCTTTACGTGCCGCCCAAGTACCCGGGCAAATGTTACTTTTGCCATCAGATGGCATCAATTCCCGCCAAGTAAGCAAGTAAACGCGCCATTTGAGCAAGTAACAGTGATTAACGACTTGTAATTAGTGCGCCTGCATTGCTGAGTCTAATATATTGATTATTAGCTCACTTCTAGCGTTTTCCTGACTCCCTTGGCAAAAGTGTGCCGAATTTAATTTCGCTATCTCACGGTTCAATTCGGTCATGTATGAATTTACAGTGCCAAAAAACTGGAACTATAGTGCCAGAACGAGATCAAATGCATTCTATAATGGAGAGTTAGTACTTTTGGGTTGGTTCTTGAATTAATGTGTATCTTGGTGAACTTGTCAAATAGTCTGGGTAATTCTGACGATTGCCAGACATAATCATGGCCATTTCCATTGAAGGCACTTGCCAAGTCAAAGGTAGAGGGAATATGACCCTGTGCAGCGTGCGAATACTGACAAGCAAGCTTCATCTCAGTGAAATCATCGAAAATACTCTCCTCCGGTTGCTTGTGTTCCGGTGTGTTCAAAGCAATTTCAGGAGTGGTGATATTCCGAACTGTATTCCCCACTGCCCAGCCTTTGCGTTGCAAGGTCTTTGAGGGGCAGAGCGCGCAGCTCTTCGTCGGAGGTAAAGCAACGAGAGAGGAAGTATATCAGGGTATCATTGCTTGGCCGCCGACGCAAATAAACGAGTAAGATGACGAGTTGAATAAAGTACTAGGCAACAGTTTGAAACCAGCGACGTGATTTCATCGTGTTGGGGGTTTTCGAGTCCCCCGCAAAGCCATCTCGTGTTAATTGGAGCGCATCCATCCAAGCATCATAATCAAGGCTGAATTGAATGATGGATAATGGATAGTAACAATATCCGATATTGACTGGCAAGCGATGAAGAAGAACGTCTGACATTTCATGATTTTAATATCCACGAGCCGATATGGCCACTTGATCGTCCCAACCTTTTTCTGCATACCACAATTACAGCGGGCTCATAATTCCGGAAGGTAATCACTTGCCTTTGAGTATCTCAAATCCACATGTGCACCCACTGCCTTTGCGCGTTCGTCTTTCACGAGAACAAACTCACTCTCCAGGTGGTGATCAACTTGCGGAAAATATTATCCTTATGCCATTCGACGCGAACAAGACTATCTCCTGTGACGGCAGCGATACGGACCCGGATACTGGGTCCGCCAGGAGGGTTCTGGTTCCAAAATCATGGTACAGCACGAAGATTCTCAGCTGTCTTGAAACCAGCAATGGAATTAACGGGGAAGGAGTGTCCTCAATTTCGATTTAGGGGTGTTTTAGGACGCCAATTTTCGCGATCAAGAGCTTCCGCATGGGTAGAGACAGCGTCTTGATACGATCTCATGGTCTAGCGTAGTTAATTAATTGTGTTCCACCTCAGTCTACAGACGAACATACCTTCGAGAATGTGATATTCTCAATCAAGATTTAGATGTCCAGTGTTTCCGTCCCGCGTCAATGGAAATGGTACCAATTTATTAATATTGAACAAGATTACCGCTCCGTCACTGATTGAATGCTTGAGCCAACGATCGCAAGTTTTGAGGTTTCTGGTATGAGATGCACGATCCCTGGCCAATAAAGCTTCCAACGATTGAAAACAAATCGTCTTGCCTTTGCTTGACTGAGCCCAAGTTTCTGGTTAAGGTGACGCTCGTGTTCTGCTTCTGTTAATTTCCGGCTCGTTATGTATCTGATACGGTGGTTGAAACGATGGAAGAAGCAAGAAAGTGCGGGGGCAGTTGGAAGTTGCAAGCGAAACTCTTCGCGCTCGGGACTTCGCCATCGTAAAAATGCTTGGTACCACATTTTCATCGTGCATCCCATGGGTATGACTTGAGTGAGACACATGAGCGCGAAGTCAATTATCGGGTTCGGGTTCAATACGACGATTTTATCAAGAACTTACTGTACATCAGCGAGGGCTTCAAGTTCAATGGTGTCGGGAGCGCGTCCATCATTGAATTGAAAAAGCACGGGGCATTGGTGGACGAGGATTCCTTGGATCACTCGCGTTAAAGTGCCCGTCTATTTAACCTAGTAAGATTTTGGAATCAGTAATAATTCGGTGACCACTGGCCTTTACAGTAATTCAATTACCCGATTCTTCTTTTCCATCTCGCGAACATGCAAGTATAATTTTCGATCCCTGGAACAAGTTTTTGATCATTTCCTACTCGTGATGCAAGATGGACCGTTACTGTTCAATAGGATTCGTCGTTAGAGATAATCTTTGCAGCAAGCTCCCGAAAATCATCGCAGGAATAGGAACGCGCTCCCACCACGAAAAACCTGCTTTTAGTCTGGAGATACGTCAATTTAAGAATCTCGCACAAATTGATCGAATCGTTCTGCGGTGGTACTCCCAGAAAGAGCTCATGAGCTCCCACCTCAAAGATACAGTGCTTCTGCTTGGGAGGAACAAGCGAATGTGAAAGTTGAAATTAGTGGCTGTAGAGGCGGAAGATAATATAGCGCTGAGGATAGCCACGGCGATAGTTCTGATTGTATGAGTTAATATTATTGTGTGTACCCGCTTCTCGCTGAGAGCAGAGATGGGATGACCTTAGACTCTAAAGTGCGCGGGTATTCTTTTGGGTATTTTGTGGTTGTTGATGGGGTATGGATTCCTGTGGCGGCAAGGGAGGGAGGAAGAAGCCCCATATAGCCTTAAGAATAATGGATAGACCACTCTTTGGCGTGTGGGAGAGACAAAGAGAATGCAGAAAACAAGAAACAAGAGAAGACGAGATGGTCGGATGTCCCAAGTTTATGTTTCACGTGACCGCGGAGCGGCGGCGAGGCGAGTTTTCAAGCTAGTTTGCTTGCTGCACTTCCTGCGTAAAGAGGAAGAATTGTTAGCTTGAATAAAGGCTACAACTCAGCTCCTCCGATGCGTGGCGGCCGTTTTTTACAGCAGAATGCACCTATTTCTTGCCTATTTCTTAGCCATTCCCGCCGCACGGGCCGCAAATACGACTAAATACGACGCTACTTGGTGTTGCTATCAAGTAACTTTATGTAACTTGAAGTTGCTTAACGCTGCTTAAATTTACTTTACTTGTACTTTACTTCAAAGTTTGCTTTCCCAGCCAAACGTAACGTAACGTACATTTTGGCAGGCGAAGTAACATTTGACAAGTTACTTTCGTAACCGTCCTGTTTTTCCTTGATTACGATGATCCGACGGAACGCGGTCATGTGACATTCGCACTGCATGAGCACCTTCAGACTGAGCCTGAAAAATGGAGATGAAATTTGAGGAAATCGCGTCGCGATTCAAGAAAAAAGGTTTCAACCGATACGAGCTGAAGAACTGTATGTATACACGTACAGCTTTTATCCAAATTCGAACAAATCACTCTTGAATAACGCTACAACAAGGTGCCATTGCAACAAGATATGCGGTAACTATTTGAACTAGGAGAAGTATGAGGTTTATTTTGAATCGGTGGCAAAAAATAGAAGAGATTTCTTTGTTTCCAACAGGTGGAAGCCTTGGAAGTCAAATCCAAATGTGGGTGATGGCCTGCACCCCCCAGGTTAGACAATAGAGCTTTGGTCGAACGGAACTAGCACGTACCTAGCAGCGTACACACCAAATCACGCCACTACAAGTGGGGAATAAACTTTCCCCAGTCGACCTCAATGAACACTGTTGGTTCGAGCGACCGTAGAGCAGTAAATGGGAGAACAAGCAGGAAGAGACGTGCTATGACATAGAGAGGGAGACCAAGAAGCGCCAGAATGATAAAGACATCGTCCAACCAGTCTGGGGATGATTCAAGGATATCGTTGTCCCGAATCACCAGAATGCAACAGGTACTCCTGTCACTGCCACTGCTGATGAACGCCACATCCATTTCTCAACTACGGAAGGGAAGTCGGTGTTCCATGCTATGCAGTGGATGGCACCAAAGCCTATTGCGACAGCACATTGAATTCTGAATGCAGTGTTTTCAGCAAGGGCCAATATTGCGGTGGAGAAAAAAAGGCAGGCACATTCTTGAGCTCGAATATGTCATAGTTGCGATAACCTCCCAACATCCCACGAAATCTATCGATGGCGTCCCAGCTGGACCGGGACTTTATTGTCTGATTCGTGTCAGTACGGACATGTAGGCCCTCCCTGCGCAGAATCGTAATTTTCAGCAGATGTTTTGTCACCAAACTTGTATAGCCGTGTGAGTGTCGAGTGGTTTGTTCATCCAGAAGAACCCACATAAATGTAGTCACAACAGCATACGCGACTGTCGCGAGTTCCAGGGAGGGTGATAGCGAGATGTTGGTTCCATCGCGCAAGCTTTGTGCGACAATTCGGAGGATTGTGTAACAGCCAAGAGCTTGGCAAGCCCATCACGTTTGCTTTTGTCCTGGATAGCAGCCTCTGGGATTGCTTTGATAGCAGAAATAATTGCAGGAGTGAGTTGTTTTTCATCGACAATGACGTAGCCTTCGGTGTCGACAAAACCACCCATAGAATAGAAAAATCCATGGGTGAGAGACACTCCATGCTCTGAGATGATGGTTAGTATTTGTAGAAATAAAAGCTCGTGATTGGATTCACTGACCCGTGAGAATCGTCTCGCTGCAAACCACTGACGTGCTGCAAAGCCCACGATGATTTCAGGAGCGATGAGCGCAACCACCATCGTCTTTAGCCTTCGGCGGAGTGCGAAGTTGCATCCCAGATGCGTGCGACGTAATAGTCACGCCAGGAGCCCGAAAAAGCACTTTCGTTGTGAGGCGAGGGATCTCTTTGGGCTGCTGGGGGCATATTTGGATGCACCGAGACCCAGATGCATGCAAAAATCGTGGTGAGACAAGTCCAAACGATGTCGTAGAGGGTTCGGCTATTGATACAGGAGTCGTCGCCCATAGCTTGAGCTGTGATTTGCAGATTTCAGAACAAATGGTGTTGCAAGCCTCACAGCTGAGGGAATGAGATGGGTGGTAGGAAGATAGAGCACCTGTCGACCCTCGTATAAATACGCCTCCCCGTATCAATCACGCTTCATGCCGTCTGTCATTCAGAGACGCCAAACATTTGCACGGGGAAATCATAAAAACTCACCATGAGCCGTTATCATCCTCCCTTCTGGAAGTACTTCTAGCGGCTTAACGAGTCAAAAAGTCCAGATCTGGGAACAAGGATTGAGGTTTCTCCGGTCGCGAAGCGCCGAGTGAACATGGAGACAAGCTTCATTTGATATGTCGGTCAGAGCTATACTTGCGTGGAATCCGTTCTTCCCGCATGATGAGAAAGAAGGGTCAATGGAGAGGAAACGTGTGTTATGATGAAGTACCCCGAGGGTCCCTCTTCGCCTCTGATCTTCAGTTCTTGAGTGTTCAAATTACTTGAATCCCGTCCAACATTTTCAGAAAAAGAGAAAATCATCTGCTCCACCACAAAATCAGAGCAATAAAATGAATGCATAATCTGGGCGCCTACTTTACACCCGTGCTGCCAGCCCACTCCACAGCTTCGAATTCGAATCTACGGCATGGTTCGCATGACATGGAATTCAAGAGCCGCACAATTTCGCGGCATCACAACTCCGAGAGAAATATAGGGCCTTTGTGTTTCGGAGAGCGTCAACGATGAGAGAGAAACCGGGATGCCTCGGTAGTCTCGGTCGTATAACAGAACATCGACGGACACCTTGAAGACCTGCTATGTTAAATCGCTGTGTGAAGACGGTAGAATGAATGATTGGCGGTGAGAGAAAAGAGCTTCCGGCAGTGCGGCGGCGGCGAGAACAATTTTACACTGCGTACAGCAGTTGTGATGTTCTGTTGCTGTGTCGTCCAAGTGGAAGAGGGTGGACACAGGCCGTCACGATTTCAGCCCCGAATTTATAAGAGCAAAGTTCGCAAGCTCGTCACCAGGTCGCCCACTGTGGCAGAGCATACCGGGCCACTTGTGAGCTGCAGTGAACGAATCAATCTATATATGAAAAAATCATGCCGCACGACGTAGCTTTCAATCTCGAAGGCTCGAACTGTCCCACACCGCCTGGGCGTATTCTCGCGCTCGTAGACATATGATCATCCTTCCGCACCCTGTACCAGACGAACGGGCCCAGAGGCAATGAACTCTTCCCGGAGCGCTCCTGAGCCTGCGTTTCGACTGATATCGTGAGATCGCAACAGCCAAGAGACTTCGAATATCTTCAATGACTCGGAGTAGATACAGACACTACTAGCGACTTTGGAGGGAAGCGACACGGAACGCGCTCCAAACAATGGCGGGGATTTTGAGACTGAAAAGAGGCACTCCGAGTTGCTAGAGCTGAAGCCGGACCGCGCCGTGGAAGCGCATGGGTATGGGATATACGCACAAAAGTACCTAGCAGAGGATGAGGTTAGATGGATGCGATGAGGAGTGAGACGCTGAGGAGTCCAAAGAGATAGGTAGACGCAAGGGATGTGGAATATACTTGGGATTCCATATTATGTATACGCGAGGCGAGGTGAAAGGTGCTAGTGATGGCGTGTACGGGGGAGTGGATGATAGGAGCAGTGGGAGCGGAAACCAAAAGAGTGGAAACACACACCTTTCATTTGACATTTCGGCTTATCATCCACCCCAAGTGAGCACGAGCTCAGCACATCTCTGCAAAATTCCAATCCGATTGCCACATCTTCTCGAGGAGAGGGAGATACTTAGTCGATGTATCACCCTCTTTATAAAATTGCGCCTGTCCGAAGCTTTTGAAACTCCGCCTCGGTTATTTTGAAACTCCGCTCGGTTATCAGCTTCCAGACCGTTCCATATCAAACTCTCACACTCCCTTTTTGTCCGTCTCACCTCCTGCTCTCTACGTCTTCCCAGTGCACTCCATTATGGACACCCAACTGCTATTTTACGCGCGCCTTTGGCGCAGTCTTGAAGCGCCTGTACACGTAGTCATTGCAATACATCCGACTTTCTCCCAAAACCACCGCACCCAAATTTCAGTCTTCCGACACTCAGCTCCCTTCGCATACCAATCGTTTCTCAATGGCTGCCTCGGAAGACGAGACTGAAGCTGAATATCATCGTCGCCTGCGACGAACGCGCAAAGACTGCGGCGACAAAATGAGACCTTGGCCTGAGCATGAGCAACACCGCAACACCAACTCTGCTGCTCGGCGTGTGGCTCGGACCAATTTGGTTCACTCGGAAGAGGTTCAGAGTCAATGGTGGGACCGTGTCTCGGCTCTGAACAAGTCCCAAATTGCGGAGCCTCTTCGCCTTCGATGGAATAGGAACTGTAAAATATGTGGGATAAAGGTGCGTGTGTTGCAACTATTCCGTTTCCAATAATAATGAAAAATCAAGGCTCTCACTGGCGAGAGAATACACGACAAATGCTTCGTTTGTGGGCCTAAGGTCGCCACAATGTACCGCTCCTTCCGCCCTATCCAACTGAGTGGGACACATTCATCAACAACCGAAAGACCGCAGGTTTATCTCGCAAATTGAACAACATTGTTACGCTCACCGCAATTGCTGTTGAGGATGGCAGCTTCATGAAATTCGGACCCGGTATTTTCCGCCGTCACTCTGGAAGGTGGGAGAACGTATCATCGAATCCTACCTGTAAATGAGGGACAGGCACGCCCTTCGTTGGTTCATCTACGATCCCGGAAGCACTTTTCAACCGTGGCGCAGATTACGACATTCCCGCAGCATGGATTACTGCTCTGCTCGCGGGCTTGAACCGAATTAACCCGTCATACAGAAATTGCAAGACTTGAAATCATCTGCCGACAACTCGACATCGCTCTCCATCTCGAGCATTCGGACGCATCTGCTCGAGAAATTGCTGCTATCATCTCTCTCGCTCCCGCCTCTGAGCCTTCCGCAGGAAATTGGTTATCCAGCGCAAGGAAACGACAAACCCATTTATCTTGACGTCCTTTCGCCGTATATAGAACCACTGCACTATCTCCTTCTATTGCCTCATGGTACAATGGGATGGTCCACCTCTCTGCAAACACATGACGGCGCCAAATTCAGCCAAGCCAGGTGGTATCGATCGCGTTTCATCTTGAATGGTCCCCAAATGTCAATATTTTCGCGTCTGACAGGTGTGTTGTTGACTCGAAACTGCCGTTTCCAATTTTACTGATGTCTCCAGGGGAAATGGCTGGTGGACGCTTGGAGTTCAGTTGAGGAAGCGAGACTTACCTATATTCGTCAGAATCAGCACTCAGATCCTGATGAAGAGGAATTTCTGAGTGCTGAAGGGGACGATGATCCGGCTGACAACATCCGCTTGCCCTCATCTTTCGTGCATTCACCTGCGTGGTCAGCCGCGAATATCTCTGATTGTTTAGCGCTGCGTAAAGCTCTTGGGCCGGTCACACTCTTCATCACGTTCACGACAAATCCTCGCTGGCCGGAAATTACCTCCCAATTGTCGACTGGACAAACTGCGAACGATCGACCTGACTTGATTGTTCGAGTTTTTCAGCAGTACCTTTCTTTACTGATGAAAGACATACGCGAAACCTTTGGACCAATTCTCTATCACATTCGTGTCACCGAATTCCAGAAGCGTGGGCTTCCCCACGAACACATCGCAGTCGCGTTGAAAAACGTTCCGAGGACTCCAAATGAAATTAACAAATTCTTGAGCGCTGAATTACCGCGTTCCTCTGGACCGCTCCGCGACGCTGTCAAGCGCCATATGACTCACATTCATGATCCTGCTAAGCAATATCACCGTTGCGGCTGGCCTAAGAAATGCCAGTATGGATTTCCGAAACCCACGAAAGGCGATTCATCTTTCGACGAACGGGGCAAAGATATTTTGACATTGCATTGACATGTTTGACATTTTGACGCATGCAATGTCAGTCTGCGTCAGTCAATGTCGCTGGCATTTTGTGTCAATGGTTGAACTCACCCAAGGTGCTGAGCATTGTGTTGGGTAGTGGGTAGCGGTATAGTAAACACTTAAATACATCGTTCGGCAACGGTACATGAACCATTAGTGATCATTGTTGGTGAGAAAGTCACTGACTAGACTTACCTGAAATGTCAGTCAATGCCAGTTTGCGTCAATGGTAACGCGTCAATTTTTCGCTGCGTCAAAGTTCAATGTCAAAATGTTAGTTTGCTGCGTCAAATGTCACTTCGCAATGTCACTCGTGACGCATGCAATGTCAGTACCGGCGCCTCGTAATGTCAGTTCAAATACCTGCAATGTCAGTTTATGTCAGTGCCTGCGTCAACAATGTCAGTCAAAAATGCCTCCGCGTCAACGGTTCCGGACGTTCAATTGAATTCCGACTAAACCTGCGTATCTCTTCATCAAGTTCAATTGGTTCAACATCGCAGATGCTTGATACACAGCCACCTACGTCCCCGCCTGCGTCAATGTGTACATTGACATTGCAGAAACAGAACTTGAGAAATACTCACCATTGGCACGAGATTCACTATGCTTCGGGCATCATATGCTTCAAAATCAACTCACGCACATCCTGCGACTGTTGTTGAGGAAATAGTCAAACATTCGGATTCCATGTCATCCTTCAACCAGCCCAGAAAATTAGGGAAGCCGCGCATTCTTCACCGATATTACCGACAGTAGCCCAGGATAAATGTATCTTATGTGCTCGGAGCCAATGAATATTGCCGTTCGCGCTCGAGGGTTGAATTTGATACGGCGACAAATATTTCAACTTGAACTTCTGAGTGGATTGTAATGAACTTCTGTGGAAGTTTGAATTTGGTGGGAGCGTAGTTCAATAATGTCTGTTGGACCAAGCTGGAGTCGAAGAGAGAAGAGAAAAGAAGAGCCGCCGTGTCGTTGGTGAGACCAAAAAGCCAAGTTTAGACACCACCGGTGATTCGGCGGCGATGAGTTGTGGCAGCGGCATATTGTGTCTTGAGTATATGCTATACTACTACTAGTAGTATAAATTGACTTCCAACCTGAGCCGCGATGGGAAATGCAGAAAATCGTGCTCTAGAAACAAACTTAGAGTGGCGACGGATGACCGGCCCGCACGTTCCGGCTTTTCCGTCTCGAACAAAAACTTTTCTACTCCTTTGCATAGGCTGTCTGAATGCCCGAGACAATTTCTCCTGTCTCTGGATTGACGAGTACCACTCAATAGTGCAAAATATCTGCTGAATTAAGGTTGCATGGGCCGGGGAGATGATGTTTGTACACTAGTGACTATGAAAACCCTGCAAACCAGTCTTCGAAACGGTTCTCAGGTTGTAGACTGCCTATATCAAGCTGTTTTGTGAGCCGTTGAAATGTATCTGTATATGTGATCATTCTGAACCAGATTTACAATGGTGGCCCAACACTGTCTATCTCGCACATGGAGGTTAAAGTCGAAAATTCACGCCTTTGCTGGAAACATGGTGGTTTAGAAAAGTGGTGCCAAATACAATATCTGTTAAATATGTTGTACCGGTGTGAATTTTGAACTGTCTGCTCTCTTCAGATTTGCAATATTTGAAGGGGGTCAATTAGAAGGTCTCGGCCGGTGAGTGAATGAATATAAATTCGGATTTTCTTTCTCAATGGATTCATCATTCACGACATCCAAACGCGTGGAGCTCGCGTCTAACATTGATTCGAGGTGAGAAGAGTAAGTGTTTCGAACTATATGCGGATGGCTGGGACACTTCGGGGTGAGGGGTGGAGAGATGTTGTAATGTTCCGATCGGAACCTTACGTTGTCATATAACTGTAGTTATTGTTTATTACGCTCTCCTATGCATCTAGTTTGGGTTCCGGAGAAGCCGAGTAAGTAGAAATAGGGAGAGGGTGGAGAATGAGGAGCGCGTTTCACGGATGATTAGTCCGAATTAGGAAAGCAACGCGAATCGTCACTCCTGTGACATGCGCGCTAAACGGGCGCTTTAATAATGTCAAACAGGTTCGCACATGCACCAGAATGCAATTTCCCTACAGAATCTTCTCCGCTTGCAATTTATTGGCCAATCTGTAACGTACTATTCGGAATTTGTACAAACGATGAAGGAGCTGGAAATCTAAGCCGAAAAAGAGCTCGTAAGCCTAAATTAGTCGACTCTCAGACTGGTGCGTTCAAAAATTCAATTTTACTTCAATCGGTTCATGAGCATTCCAGATCCAAATGTACACGAAAATATTGGGCGAAATCGTCCGAGTCGACTCGGACGCACATCATGCGCACGAGATTGACTTCGAATAATATAGGTGCCTCATCCACCTTATTTCGACGCCGAGTTCAAACGAATGAATACTTCAATTCAATCTAGTTCAATTCCACAAGTACGATACAACACCGTCTTGAATCGAATTTGCGACTTGAATCTGAATTCGGGAGGTGAGTAGTATTTGTTTCGTTTCCGTTCATTTGATCTAATAATTCAATTACATTTACAGCTAATTTGTTTCCATTCGCCGCGACGACTCTAACTCGACGGTACCCCACCCAACTCCGCTCAAACCAAGGTATGTGTTCCACTCAATTCTCTGCATTTCACCTCGACCTGACTTGTTTCGTCTTCTTGGACGGTCCGCCAATCCAAAGTTGAAATAAATGTAACCTTACTTATCCTCACAGATCCTAAAGTCAATTCAATGACAAGTAGCTGTGGATTTGGGGATAGGCAGAACTATCGAGGAGTACCTCTACTAGCCTGATACTGATATTCCACACAAGATCAAGTTGAACTCAACGAACTGTAGCAATTCGAACTCAAGTCACTCAACAGCTCACAGCTAAAAAGTCTTGTTATTCACTGCCAGTCTGTCAATGGGGCGGCCTATGAAAATCGCTGAAAGAAGAGAATGAGTCGATTGCATTTGTTGAGGAGAACATTTGCATTCTGACTCAACGGGAACGACCAACCGCGTTGAAAGTTGAACTTTGGATGAGAGTCACAGGGGCATCACATTGAATGTCACGGCCGCTAACAAGGTTGAAAAAAATGGGGGGCCTTAAATTTCTGGAAGGAAGAGCTGGCAAGAAGCTCTTACCTTTTGTTTCTCGCCGATAGTCTCGGCTTGAATAGTCCTGCGAAAATATCCTTTGAATTCACTCACTCAAGTAAATCTGCGCCGAAAACAAGTCAATTCAAATTCTACGCGGACGCGGACACGGAAAGAAGATAAAAATGTATGACTATCGCCATCCTGTTCTCCCCAAGCCTGCCCAAAAACTTCAATTGCTCTGATCCATCGCTCGGCTCTCCCTCCTGTTTTTGATCAACCAATCAATTGCTGGTGCGATTGAACGATCAGTGATAAGGTGAGGGTCGGCTTAACCAACACTGACCATTGGCAGTACATTAGTTTGGCTGCAAATTAGTAGTGTCAACACCAGATTGTGCAGTGTCAATGTCTCTAGGTGCATTGTCACTGCAATGTCAATATCGACGCTGCCCATGTCAATGTCAAAACCTTGCAATGTCAGCGCCGCGTCACTTGCAATGTCACAATGTCATTTTATCCCTGCCCCGACGAACGCGGTTGGTTTTGAATTCGCTCAACCCAAACCCAACATTCAACTAACAAATTGCTAGGTTATTTTCAGCATCGTCGGCGCGAATCCGAGGACGCACTCATTGTTTCCCATATTCCTTTTCTCATTCTGAAGTACGACTGCCACATAAATGTTGAATTCTCGACTGGAGTTCAGCTCTTCCAATATTTATTCAAATACTTCTTCAAGCCTGTCGATCAGGCCAATTGGGCAGTGACTGGGCATCCGAGCTCCGGAGATGCTCCGATTCGAAAGCCTGTTGATGAAATTCGAGACTATCAGCGCGGACGATACCTCTCTAGCATTGAAGCTGCAACACGACTCGCTTCGTTTCACATTACCGAAAAGCAGCCCGGCGTGAAACGCCTACCCGTTCACCTTCCTGGTCGACAGTATGGTCAAATGGCTCGCAAGAATGGCTCGCAATCGGACGCCACTCTCTTAATCAGATATTTGGCGCGTCCCAAACATCATTTACTTGACGATCTCACTTACGTTGAATTTGGATCGCAAACCCGCATGGAAAAACACGATCCAACAACGCCTATGCATCCTCTTCAAATCTTAGAAGATGAGTTTCCTGGCCGACCGCGACAGCGGATACGATTCTATGACGATGGACACATTGGGGTATGTCGTATTCAGATGGTATATCCTCGACATGGGGATGTGTTCTATCTGCGCGCTCTATTGCTCCATCGAAGTGCGAGGGACTGGGTTGAGCTTCGAACCGTTAATGGTGTAATACACGGCACATTCCAAGAAGCTGCCCGGGCTCTCGGCCTTTTCGACAATCGGGACGAAGGAATCATGGCTTTCGAGGAACTTCTTGATTTCGGAGCTCCACCTTCCCAGCTACGATGGATCTTTGCACTGCTGGCTGTCGAAGGCACTCCCGCATTAACAATCTGGGAAGCTCATGAAGAAAGCCTCGGCGCCGACATCAGAGATCGTTTGTTGCGCGATACCCAGTCACCCAGTCCAGCTTTGATTCGCAATGAACTGTTATTGGCAATCCAAAGTCTTCTTCGCGGCCTCGGAAAATCCCTCGCTGAGATTGGTCTTCCCGAGCCTGTTGAACCGCAACGTGAAGTCGAAGCTGAACTACTGCGCTGGAATGGAGATCCGACAGACTTATGTTCGTTCAAGGATGCCCTTACAGATGAACAGGTGAGATATTTGACTCGGTTTCATTCCCAACTACAGATGAATCAATATTGCAGCGGATGATTTACGACCGAATAATTTACCGACTGACGATGAATGATCCTCAACCTGTTCATATCGACGGCAGAGCAGGACGGGGCAAGACCTATGTCCTCTACCCAATCATCGGAGCGCTTCGAAAAGCAAATCAAATCATCTTACTGTCAGCGTCGTCTGCATTTGCCGCGAAGAATTATCCTGGTGGCCGAACGACACACTATCTGTATGGAATCCCGGTGGATGAATATAATCCGCACCTTGAATCATTCATTGGCTCTCGCAGCGACCGCGCTCAACTGTTATTAGCAGCGAAATGTCATGTTATCGACGAAATCGGCGGACTACATTTCAAAGCTTTTGACTGCGCAGACCGATTGATGCGAGGTCTCACTGGCCTGGATTGTGTTTGGGGCGGGGAGGATGTTGATTACTGTTGGAGATTTTCGTCAGGTGCATCAGTATAACTACTTTATTCGCGCACGGTCGGTCAGATTGCGTAGGTTGCTCCGGTTGTCCGATTTGGAGGTCGAACCGCAATATGCCAAGCTTCCATACGAACTCAACCAATCTTCAATCGCTTCGAAATTCTCCAGTTGAGTATCTCGATGCGACAACAAGATGATCCAGTATTCTCATCATTTCTTGACTCGATTGGCGACGATTACGAGCATGCCTTCATCGATCTTGGGCGACTCAACCACACTGGATCCATTGTTCAACTCACCGACTTCGTTTTTCCTCCATTAGTGACCACAGATCCTTTGGCATGCATGAATCGAGCCATACTCTCACCTTATAATCAATTTGTTGATGAATTCAACTCGACAATCCTTGCCGTGTGCCGGGCGTCTCATATTGCTATGTGAGTAGGGATGCCATCGAGGATGACCTCCAGGGCTCGAATGAAGCTGTGTTCGACGACCCGGAATTTCTGAACTCACTGCGAGAGCCGGGCATACCTCCACATGAATTGATGCTCAAAGTTGGCGTGATATGTCGATTTACGCGCAATTTCGATGCGTCGCGAGGTTTGACTAAAAACACTCGGGTTATCGTGCGGTCGCTTCTACGCCATTCTGTAGAAGTTGAAACTATCTGTTCTGTAGTTGCTGGGAGGGAGATAGAAGCGGTAAGATTTGAATTTACACTGTCTAAGCTTCCAGCGACACTGAATATTATTCGTTATCTTAGATGAGACTTCACGTTCCGCGAATCAATTTTCATTTCCAACCACATGGGTTCAACTTCGTCGTTCATCGCAAGCAAATACCTCTCGCACTTTGCTACGCGACGACGTTCAATGGTTGTCAAGGTTTAACGGTTCAAAAATTGGGAATTGACCTCCGCCGGCCAGTCTTTTCGCATGGTCAACTATATTCGGCGATGACCCGAGTTCCAAGTGCCGGAAACGTATTGATTCTGAAGTACCCAGATGATAGCTCCACTAGCACTACCAATATTGTATGAAGAGAGCTTTTTACTCTAAATCATCATTTGACACTTTCATCTTCGTGCTCATGCCAAAAGTGGGAGACGGCGCGAAGCGCCGTCGACCGCTTGTACTGTCTTCAAGTTGCCCTCTTTGTCAGGGATTGTTCGAGCCGGCGAAGGATGGAGTGGCGGCGTCGTCAGACTCAGCCTCAATTTTCAAAACTGCTGATGGTGCTCGGTGGATAATGAAGATCTAGAGACCCCACAGCAAGCGAAGATTCAGCGGCGCCAAGCTTCTTCGCTGGATTCAGCTTCGGGTATGATGGAGC
>JAWWNJ010000350.1:0-44753 GCA_037176885.1 Favolaschia claudopus
CAGGACAGACATCCTATGATCGTCCTGATCTGGTTGCGCGCGTCTTCCATATGAAGAAAAAACTCATCGTTCAAGAAATTCACACCCAGGGGATTTTCGGGGAGTGCGCTGCTTACGTCTACACAATTGAATTTCAAAAACGCGGGCTACCTCACATGCACATGCTCATTTTTTTGGAGCGATCACCATGCCTTCCTCAGCTACTATTTCGGGTGTCGCCGTCCCTCGAAAACCCTCGGGCCATCCCAAACACAAACACCATCATATTCGACTCTCAGATGTACCTTGCGTCTTCTGAGCCTGCTACTGTCGGCTCCTTACGATACTTCAATGAAAATAAACTCGAGTTGCGCCAGTTTCCTGCTGTAGCCGTGGTGATACATGTATGTGTTGATTGCTGAATGTTAAAGTTGTACTGATTTCATCTACAGGCCGCCCCGTATCTCGCCTGACATCGAAGTTTTCTCTGACAAACTGGCCGCCGTGGACTACCACCTCTTTGGGGATATCATATCTGTGAGTTTGACTTACCGTTTGGCCTGTATTTTCAATACACTCCCCCTAACAATCCTTTCCAGTTGATACCGTTTGGGTTGCCTGAAAATTTCACCCCAAAATATCACCCATTTGTCAGTGTATGCGGCGCTGCTTCCAATGTCGACAAGCAGAACTCATCTTTCGACATTACTGCCGAGCAATATCTTTCTGCCAACAAGGCTTACAACAACCAATTCCCGGTTCACTTCGTTTTCCCTGACACCCCACGCTGGCAGAACAAAAAAACCCCTTCCAGGGCCAGGCAAGCCGGTCGTAGTTGATGGTTTCCTAACTGGTGTTGAGCGCAACCCGGGTCGTACTGTCAAACATTTCATCATTGACATCGAGAAGGTCACCTTTGTTGGTCAAGGGACGTCTGCACCAAAAGCGGAGCCAAGTCCTGTTAAATTGAGTATGTGATTTCTACCTTTCTTTCTCCCAATTCTTCAACAACTCTGTCGCCCCACAGAAAGTCCTGTTAAATTGAGTATGTGATTTCTACCTTTCTTTCTCCGCAATTCTTCAACAACTCTGTCGCCCTCAGAATCCGACTCGGTGCCTCCGCGCTGATGTTCACTGGTTTCGACGTGGTCACGGAACAACAACCCGCTCCAAAAAAGCGAAAAATCACGTTAGTCACCACCGATGATCACCGTACCGAGCAGCCCAACAACAGAGACGACGATAAAGACGAAGGTAGTTCCACTGGTGGTCGTCGCCGTCAGCGACAGTAGAATATATTTGCACTTTGTATTCCAATTTATAATTTTGTCCTTAAACACTCTGCGCATACTGTAGCACTTTTTATGGGTGAAACCGACCCTCGAGCGTGACTGAAACGCTACGCATCGGAAACCAGAAACGGCCTCAGCGTTATGCGTGACATCATAGAATTTTGGAAACGAGCGGGCAAACACCGATAAAATCTATTTCCAAACGTTGAACGGATTCTGGGCAATTTTTAGCTCTCATGCTTTCTTTGTATCCATAGCCCTTTGTGATTGCATTTCTCCTGCTACGGGCTCCGTAATACACCTTTTTTTTTTTTTTCATGAACACTGCGCCGTGGCGCACGCTCAGACACCTAAACCAGCGACGGGTCCACCACAAGCCCTCTTCGAGCGACTAGTTAAACTACCCTCGGCCAGCTTCTGGTACACCTTCCCAGCACCTTGCCCGTGGTCTCAGATGCACCGTACCGGTTCTATCTTGACGAAGATTGTAGAGAGTGATTGAGTGCAGTGAGGAGAGAGGAGGGTTATAGCAGTAGATTCAGCTAGATTTTACAGCCCCCACAAACATGATAATTCGACATCTTTGTATGTCACGCAGTCCTCAGGGAAACCACCCGACCGTTATGCGTTACCGTTGAAACGAAAACAGGGCGGGCGTTACGCGTTACGTTTCACCCATACAAAGTGCTACAGTATCTGATTTCGGCCTTCGGAAAATGCTCGCTCAGCATCAACGGATGCAGCTATCAAAACTCAGTTGTGCCTCTGTTGGAAAGAATGACGATGAGTATGCTTACCAGGGCATGAGCAGAATGAAAGACCGAAGCGTGCGAGGTCGGGAGTCGCCGGAATCGAGGGGTTTGTCGATGGTCAGTACTAGTCGTGAATTCCAGTATTCTATAACGCCACTTGTCGGCTCGGTTGAAGGCGCGTCAAGATAGGTGTGAATATTGTCGGATTCCGAAGTTGTGTTGTCAAAGGAGACAGTGGGGCGACGGAAACGATCTGAGAGTCGAGACTTCTTGCTCGTTGATGAGGTAGAAATGGTATCAGACGGAGATGTGGCTGCGGGAGTTGCCGATGCGGAGGTTTTGTATGATTCAGTGAAACGGCGGATGACGAGCGAGCGAATTTCGGAAATTTGATCATCCTTCCAGCCGCGCTCTCGGAACCATTGTAGTTTTCGGTCGGGACACATGACTGGAATAGATGAATCACCAAGTCAAACTCCCGGAAAGAAAGGAAACATACCAATGGCAATCCGGTACGCCTCGCAGTCGTCCAAAAGAGCATAATACTTGCGCAAAACCAGGAGTCCAGCATAGGCGGCGACACGTGTAACGTTGCTGAGGTAGGAGGATTCGTTGATAGAGCGAAGCATGTAATCCAGATCTTCCATCTCTGGGATAACATCAACGATGAGCGGGCGATTCTGACTTTGAAACAGCTTGGTAGGGCCATCAAGAACCTACGACAACGAGTTCAGGTGAGAAAGAAAGTTAATTGCAGTTCTTACCTCGAGTATGGTTTCTAATTCCACCGCGAGAGTTTTTTGACGTGCGGTAAACTATAAGAGCCAAGCTTTAAGTTTTTATCAGCAAGTAGCGCATCAACAGCTGGCTCAAGAATGTGTCGGGTACGAAGACAGTTATATTCAGATCCCCAGCGCGTTGCGTTTCTTCGTGCGAGTTCTGTGACATTTGAGTCCTTCGAGAGCCCGGTGGCCGGATTTTCGATTATCGCCATAAATTCGGTGTGTATTGGCCGGCTCTCATGCACCTTTTTGGCGAGACCAGCCACCTGTGAATACTCAATCAGTATGATATGATAGCACGATACACGTTCAATCTCCCTTTGGAAAAACCTTCAGGGCATCTTTCTCCTCGACTGCCGATATCACGATTCCACCAGCGCGCATGTCCCTAATGGCCACCGTCACGAATGGTATTGGTAACCTTCGCATCATGGAGATCTTGGCCTGTCGGAGCAGTATCATCCTCGGGCTCGTGAATCTCTGCAAACGAGCGCTAGGTCCTCGGCATCTGCGGATGGGTCGTCCTCCCACAAAATAACTTCTTCAACATCATCACTCTCAATTGGCGCGGTGACGGCTGTCGAACGTTTCACAGATCCCGTCTTAGCTTTCACAGTTTTTTTGCGTTTGGGCCTGCTTAAAGAAGAACGAAATGACGGCCTGACAATGTTCATCAGCCGACACTCACAAGCGAGAAAGATATTAATGCGGACCTTAGCGACGAGTTGAATGATATGTGTAAAACAGCGACCACGAGCAAGCATGCCGCGGAAGGTAGGGAATATGTCGGACGAGGCAGGTCGCCGTAGTGTTACAATTCCCGGCATTGTCCATCATCAAGAAATGAAGCTGATTATCACTTAGCCGTTGAAAACATGCCCCGTACTTCACTCACAAATGCGGCGAGACCATACTTGTTGAGCACCTCTGCTAACTCAGGACGCGAGATACTCTCCCGTGTGACGGTCGGTAAGGCTGGGCAAAAGAGATGAGAATCGGTGGTTGGAAGCGTCTAAAAAACTAAACTACTCACGGGATGAACTCGAGAACAATCTCAAATATTTTGCCCGCATCCTCCCATACGATCACGGCTCCAAGATATTGGTCTTCGATGGGTGCTGTCCATCCGTCAACCAAGTTGTGCAGTTCGCGATTGCGTTGCTATACAGAAATCAGACGCCAGCAAAGGAGAAAGAAGTAAACAAGAAAGAAGGGACTCACGGCGAAATACTTCTTCACATCCCGAGCCAACAAGACGTACAGTCGCTGCACATCCTCCGCAACCGTATCCGCTGACGGCACTACCGTCCCAGGCCGCAACATCTCAACTTCCAGTCTGTACCATTTATCTTCCACCTGGTTGAAGGCTCGCTTCGAGCAAGAACAACGCAATGCTATCAAGGTTCGATGCATAGCGTTATCTGGCAGATAACAGCGTGATCCTCGGAGTATTCAAGAGCGCCGGGAGGAGCAGACTGAACAATGATAGAGGAAGCGCGGGAAGGGTCCCTGGAGACACAGGTTTTGACGGAGCTAAGCATATTGCTGGTGTTGAAAGTGCCTGTGGCGGAACGGAGGCGCTCGAAAGAGTTGTGTTTAGGATCCCCCAAACTTGCAGGTAAGAACAATCTTGATCGTGCGAGGTGTTGTCGAGAGGTCGCGGACCAGGGATGGAGTGAAGTGATTATAAGCATCAGATTTCCATTTGCTACGAAGACCATCTATATAGAATGAGATATGGCAGCCATTATAAGCATAGCACACGCACCAATGATCTCGCTATCTTCAAAATTCCACACCTCCTCGTCCGTCTTATTGTTGATACTGTCCACATCCACCTTCCTCCGCTTTGCGGGTCTTTCCACAGTTGCTGGCGATGGCTCCCGGAGCCCGATTCTCGTCGTGTCGTGTCAACAAAGGGGCTCGGGGGTGGAGAAGGCGGCGCTCGGCCAGCAAGACTTTCGTTTTGAATAGACCTGTAAGGGCGTAGACATGGTGGAGAGGTGCAAGAAGAGTTAATAGAGCGCGACTCGACGCGTAAGACGCGTCCCACAGTGCAGCGCTGGCAGCGCTGCTGCTGGCGGGGTGGCGGCTAGTGATCAGTCGGCCCAGTCGTGGGGAACATTTAGTCGGTTCACTCAAGACGCCGGAATTACTATTAGCGATGACTAAACTAGCCAACTAATTCTTATTTAAGCGAGGCCCTGGTTGAGTCGGAAACATTCGGCGCGTAGTCCGAAGTCACATGACAGTGACAGCGACATGAGTGTCACATGACACCGACAGCTGGATATCCGAAATCCGAGGAACGAGCTATGGGACCCGTGCCTTCGCCACTACTATCCCTAACCCCGTGATGTGTCCCTCGCCCCGTGAAGTGGAATTTTTTGTGATCTCTCTCCTTCTCGCTCTCAGTTCGTTCAGGATCCCTTAGCAAAAATAGGATATCATAGCTATAGTATATAGCTTCAATCTTCTTAAATTTGAGCTTATAGGACTGGTGAAAAGCGCGTCAAAATTCGAGAACCCGAAAATGCGCCGGATTTTGGCATCAAACCGATTCCACTTCCCCTCTTTCTCCATGCCCGTAGCAGCCCTCAACACCAGAAATTGGGAGAAGCATTCTGGACTTATTCTGTATCTATCCCATGTTTTAGATTGCTCAGAACCCATATACTCAGCCCGCTATAAAAAATACAGTGTTGCGTGACAAAATCTTGATCAATTTTCAAACTCCGCTCGGCCGCACTTGGAACCAGCGGCTCTTTCCTTCTGCCAGCTCGTCGTTTCGTTTTCTCCCTTCGTGCCTCTCTGCTGACTATAATTCACTCTATAATCTTATTCTACGTGCTCAACTGACTCTCCTTCACTCACGCTTCCCTCTAACCCGACTCCACTTCATTTTCTATCTCCTCGACGCACTCAGGCTGGATCGACATTTGTTCTCTACCGGACGCGTTTACGCGTCCAAACACCCATCTAAATGAGTGCCCCTCGTCCTCGGCAGAAGTACAGAAAAGAAGGCTACGTGTCGCTCGCGACGGAGGAGATAATTCAGAAGGCCGTTGAAGGCATCAGGAATGGGACCTATGCGAACAGCAAGGCAGCCGCCAGAGCCCCTCGACATATCTCCCCAGCAGAAGACAATCTGGCGTCGGCACACTGGTAGAGCAAAGTCGCGACGTGCCGCCCACATGACGTCGCAGCTGCTCAACGACGTACAAGAACCGATTCTGAAAGAGTGGATCAAGTTTCTCGGTCTCGCAGCATTCCCCTCTCTAAACGCACCATTGCCCCGAAAGTTACCGCGCTTTGCGGTCGTAATCCCTCGCGCAAGTGGATCTATCGGTTTCTTCGTCGTCACCCCGACTGTACTCTTGGACGACCAACGAAGCTCGAGTCAAAACGTGGCGCGCGCTTTCAACTTCTCCACTGTACAGAAACACTTCGAACTCTTGCAAACTGCGCTTGATAACGACGGAAAACCTATTCCCCAGTGCAATATCTACAACTTTGACGAGATCGGTATTCAAATCGGAGGCGGCCGCAAAGGCTCTGGCGAACAATACTTCTTTGACCATCACGACAAATCTCGATACAAGATCAGTTCTGAAGATCTTGAGCTCGTCACCATCCTCGAAACCGTCTGTTTCGATGGTACAGCGGTTGTTCCGCCCTGCTTCGTCTTTCAGGGTGTGAATATGTGTCCCCGAATGGTTTACCGAGGCTCATCCGGACGATCCTGAATGGAATGGAGAAATAATGTGCGGGAATCCATATTTTTGCTTATCACAACTCACTAATACTGCATAGTATCGCAACTACCGGACACTGGATGGACTAACGACAAAAGTCTGTGCTGCATGGTTTACTAAAGCTTCATTCCCTCTGCAAAAGCTCACGGCGATCCTACTGCTCCTATTTTTATGCTCTACGACTCTCACAACAGCCATGTCACCCTCGAAATGATCGATCTTGCCCTTGCCGACAATGTCATCCTATTCTGTCTTCCCCCTCACACCACGCACAGACTTCAGCCCATGCGACCGTTGGCGCCTTCGGTCCTCTGAAGAAGCACTGGATTATGGCTTGCGACACCCGTCTTTGCCAACACTGGTATGCCAATGCACGCCAAGGACGTAGTGCGCGAATATCTAGCTGCTCGGCGCGCCGCGTTCAAGCCGAGACGATCGTCCAGGCGTGGGCGAAGTCCGGGGTCGACAAAAACCCTGCAACTGGAGGAGCCAAGTGCAATCCCGGTCGCTTCACCGCAGCCGATTTCGCGCCCAGCATCTCTACCTCCACCCAGCTCCAATTGCCCGAAGGTTTTCCGTCCCGTCGAGCAGCTGCGGGCGACGACTCCTCTTCATCCGAAGACGGCTCGGACGACGAGTCACCCTCCGACGATGACGACGATGAAGACGACGACAACGACGGCCTCGGTATGCCATCTGCGACATCGTCGACGACCGACCCCTCCCCACTCCTTCCCTCCAAACAATGCCTGTCTTTACCAACATCTATGATGACCCTGATTCCGAATCTGACGACAATCCTGCTGATGATCTGTCGACCCCCGACAAACTTGCTTTCTATCGCGAACGAACGCTGCTACTCAGATCCAAACTTACGACCGCTCGGAAGCAGCGCGACGCAGCTGCCACCCACGCCGTCCTCGCTGGCGACAACATCAAGACGCTCAAGGGGCAGCTCAATGCAAAGAAGAGCTCTGCTCGGACGGGACGTACGGTCCCATACGCAATCCCGAATTATTACGACGACGGAAGGGCGGGCTGCAGCTGCTGCGCAGAAGGAGGCTCGAGACGACAGGGATGCAAAGGCGCAGGAGCGGCAGACGAAGAAGGACGATGCCGCCGCCGCTTCTCGTGCTCGACGCACCCAGCTAACTCCCGCAGGAATGATTTTCGCTGGCACTTTCAAGCAGCAGAAGCTTGGCGAGCTTCAAGACCTTGCTTGGGCGCTGGATCTTGACCAGGCCGGCAACAAAAAGCAACATCTTGGAGCGCATTACTGCTCATTTCGACCTCCCAGCCAATGCAGCTCTGAAAAACGACGCCCGCTATACCGCCCTCTTCGGGAAGCGCAAACGGACAAACGAGGACTCGGGCGCTGAGCCCGTGGCAGGCCCGTCTACAGTGATTCCCCCGCGCACTCCTCAACGTCGTCGCTTGGATGAAGTCGGCAACTTCATCTCGTCCCCGTCGCGACGCTCCCCCCCACACCCCCACCCCCTGTTTCCCAGCCGCGACGTTTTACGCACCTCCCCAATACTCCTTCGCACCCCCACCCCATGTTCTTCCCTCCACCAGCTCAATATCCCCCAATCCCGCCATTTCATGCCCCCGTGGCCCCGTCGACGTTCTTTTACCAGCTTGACTCTTCACAATCCCGATGATAATTCTTGAAGCCCCCGTGTGGGATTTGATGCTTTGCATGGTCTCCATAGCTCTGAACAGTGTATTTTCGCGAATAGAATATATGATGATGCTGAGATAGACGCGAGGAAGGCAGAGACAGAGAAAGGGCAAGCTCTGAGTGCCAGCGCAGTGCGGATGCCGTCGATGCCGTCGCTCGGAACGACGCGGCAATTGCGTGACAGTGTGTGACGTCGATTCCACTTCCAAGGGGCAAACGTGGTTTTCCGACATGCCAAACCGGCATCGCTCTTGCTCCAGCTCCGACTCTCAAATATTATAAATTCTCTACAGTTGATAGATTATTACTACTAAGCTATTGCTATTCAGTTTTTTTTCAGTAAGAACTAGCGGTACGCGAGCGGGACAGCTTGCGATCAAAAACGAGGACCACATCACGGGTTAGGATAGTAAAGAGTCCTGCACTCACCTTGCTGCTTTCCAGGCCGACGGCGCCGCACTGCCGCTCGCTGCACTCGCCGGCGCGCGATGCCGCGGGATTCTCAGGCTTTGACAGAAAGTCACGGGGTGAATTTCCCTTTCTGGGCGCAATGCTGTGCCCGTTGTGCTTTAAAGTATAGGATTGAAAGGCCCGCACAGTGCTTACAGCTGTGCTTACAAAGCACCCAGTCATTTGTAAGCATCTGCATTTTGGAGCCCTATACCGATGAATGGGGAAGTATGAGCTCTCCCCAAGTTTCCCGGGTTTAAACGGTGAAGCGGGAAGTCAGAACATTGGGATATGTTGCGGGATCACTGACTTTGACGTCCCGGTAACCGTTTTTTTAATACCTTCCTCCTCGCAGATTCTCAAGGTTTTTGGTAGAGTTATGCATTGATACTAGTAGAATACATGCCGGAAATTTTCGGGGGCAAAAAGTAAAGAGGGGGAGCAGGAAACCGTGAATTCGGACCCATTGGGAGAATTCATACCCATTGGGCACAATAGTATGCTGACGTCTCCAGCGCTCACAGCTGATGCCGCTACCATCACGTACATCAAGACTCCAGCTAACTTAAGTTCTTTTTGAGTCCTCAATAATTCATATCCTGACAACCCCACTCGAGGCCATAGTCCGATGAAAAGACAGAATTTAGAGTGCTTGTCATGAAGGAGAGGTTTTGTTAAAATGCAACACGGTGTTTCGACGGGTTGAGGGAGTCTGTGAGCCCGAACAAAAGGTTGGGACAAATATGAGTGAAATTGAGGAGCCATGTTTTTCTTTTTTTCGATCATGGCAAAAATTGCAAATTAGTAAGCAGACCACGTGTTGCATGCATACAGCTAGATACTTATCTTGTCTCCACCCCGGACTTGCTTGCGTCAATTTGATGAAGAGGGCAGGTGCGCATCGCTAAAACACCACCAAATAGGTCCCATCATCGATGCGATCAATGATGTCTCAAATCGCCGGAGAGAATTTTTTTCAAAATATATATTGTCTTTCAGCGTTGGGTGGAGGTCAAGGCCCCTTTGTCAAGCTTTTTCAGCCTTCAAGTATGTAGCAGACACACTATAGGCTACTAGAAGGACATTCAAAAATATTGTTCTTGCTTAAATAGGAGTGTTCCGTAAGTAACACGTGACTGATTGATTGATTGCATCACTGATGTCTCAAATCCGCCTCAAGAAAAATATATTTATTGTGAGTTTTGAGCGGATGGAATATCCCTCTAGGGGGTTTACTCTACTACCTAATCGAAGTGTTTTGGCCAGAGGATCAGTCGTGGGAAGCTTCTGATCTAGACCGGTGACCCTCTCGTGTGAAGACAAATCGTTCACAGAGATTTGTCTTCACACGAGAGGGTCACCGGTACTTCTGATCAAGTGCTATAAATTTCGTTCTTGTTTGGTGGTGTTTAAGCGATGCGCACCATAAAGTGCTTCGGAGTGGGTGAGCACTCGCCTCCCCACTGCAAAGAACGTACAAGTTCTTCTACTGCGGACGTCGTTGCACGCGCCACGTGGAGAATGGCGGAGCCTCCGGTCAAAACGATCCGTCTTCCTCAACCGCGATGTGTGAGGAACATGATTTTGGCCCAAATTTTTTCGCCAAGCGAACTGAAATGACTTCTAATCGTGCTCGCAATACAAATCCGACCCTTCTGAGGAGAGTCACGGAAAGGGTGCCCTGACTAAAAGAGTACTGTACAACGTACCTTACAAATGCGGCAATAGAGGGTTTGCGATGAGCCATTGAAGCCATTGAATGGCTAACGATTTCCGGATTAGGGAACTTTGATGGCTCAAAAATTGTTGGCAAATTACACAAGAGGTGCCAGGAATGAAGTTTGGATGCTGAGACTAGGGTTAGCCTTTGTCAATTGCGCCTGGACTTTGACTTTTGTGTAGCCATTAGCCATCCAATGGCTGCATCGCAAACTCGCTAATACCGTTTTCTCATCACCAAATTTTGGCAGCGTTGCCAACCACCACGTCGAGTGACCAAGAGTGAC
Source organism: Favolaschia claudopus (assembly GCA_037176885.1). Lineage (NCBI taxonomy): Eukaryota > Fungi > Basidiomycota > Agaricomycetes > Agaricales > Mycenaceae > Favolaschia > Favolaschia claudopus. The sequence goes on from JAWWNJ010000350.1 coordinate 10,698, forward strand.
CTGTTTTCCTTGTTCTTGCGCATTATTCTGCCTTCTGATGACACCCTACACTGGTCTCTCAGTACTGCAGGACAATTTTTGATTAGTTTTTGGCATAACACTTTGAACTCACTCTCTTGCCTCAGCTGTCGGTTTACAGTTATTTAACCTAGTTCAACCTGCTCGCGTGTGCTCAGAGCACTCTCGTGGACCACTCTAAAATGTTACAAAGTCTCAACTTAGGTTCATCTCTAGTTGTCCATGGCTTTCTCTGACCCGAAACCATCATTGTCGGCCGAACCCTCAACGCCCAGGGAGGGCCCAGCTCACGCTCACACCCCCCTTGTCCTCACGAACCACCCCTACGCCCTTGAGCTTTGGGTCACCTGTGTGGTGGGAGAGGGGAAACCCTATCCGCCGGTCGGTACCAAGAGTCTGATGTTGACTGCACGAGGTATTCTGGCAAGCAAATTTGAGCGTACGTTTTGGCCATGGGCCTCTACGAACCTCTACGGAGTGCCACAAAGCATTTGCTGCTGGTCCTGGGACCAGCAAGGTACGATTCTCTTTGAGATGAATGGATGCATTTGTAGTATATGCTGTACTTCATTTTGTGTCATGTACCGTGTGATATTGTGACCCTAATAACCTTTTCAAGAGTCGAGTCGTCAGGTCAAGTTTTACCCCAAATCTTGGATTTCTCAGGCTGTGTTCCAACCGTGTTAGCTGCCCAGTGTTGTTCCTTGCTAGTGTAACTCCCATCCACTGACCTCAGTGTCAATTGGGAAGGTGACATGGCCTTCAATTCCTTGGAGCTCAACCACGACGAGTACTGGAGCACAGCGGCCAGACTTGGGGTGCACAAAACCAACAGCCGTTATCGCACTCGGAAGCTCGAGTTCGACGAGTTTTCTGCGCTCGGAGCCAATACGGAAGATCCTCAGCACGCCCACTACGGCAGCCGATTACCATCAAGTCTTTTGCGCGAGTGACTAGGTTTGGGGAATGTTGATGCCCTTCGTCACAGCTCATTTTTGCAGTGAATATAGACGTTACACTTGCACGCAAACCTCTATTTAACAAAAGACGGTCCCCTCTGTGCCGAGCAGCTGAAAAAAAAAAAACTTCGAGTATAGTGCCGATTTCGAGGATTTGGGTCCCCCTTGGCCCTGAGTGAATGAGAGAGCGTATGCGTTGGCCGAATCCAAAATGTCCTGGGAACGGAGCGCTCGAGGGGTACCATACTAACATTACACTCCCTCCATTTGCTTCTTTTACCTCCGCCGTTTTACGTCTGACTTAGACACTACCCACAAACACTGTGGCCGGCAAACCCCGCGAATTTCACCTGCACCTATCAAGCTCGGAATACTCAGCAACCTTTCGGTTTTGGAAACCTATATTGCAACATGAGCAGCTGACGATCCGGTTGAAACTCAATCTGACAAAAATCCTAAAGCCGAAATCTTGAATTTATGATTTCTTGCGAGCTCAGCATCCACATCCCGAACATATTGCTAGACGAATTATAAAGCGGGGATTGTCAGAATAGCAGGTTGATGTCCGGATCAGCTGGGTGTTATCTGCAGTGCAGATAACATTGAGATAACACTCTTGCCGTTTTCTCCTGCTTCTGGGGTTGGAAAGTCCTGGAAATAGTTTGGTGTATATGAGAGCGATAAATTGGGATGTTCTGACTTTTTACATATGAATTGATTATGAAAATCGAGCCCGAAACCGTCAAAATCAGATAACAGCCAAGGCACGCAGGTAACAGTCCACGGTCACCGTGACATCACTCTTCCCTCCGTTCCTCGTCCTGGCTTGCTACTCGCTCTCTCTGCTTCGCAACTGACAGGGTATCACGTTGTGTCACTCAAAGCTGCCTTTCTACCTCTCTCAAGCTTCTTCAAAATAATTGCTGGACTGCCCAAATCCGTGGCAATCCCTCACAATCCCTCCATTCCCCCTCTTCAAAATAGCCTCAACGACCAGCTGTTTGTCAGCGCGGCGGCCTTGAACATGTAGCCACGACACTGCCCGAGTCCGTGGGACCTCTCCTGATCAATATCTTCTTGCTATCTCGTCTCTTCATCGCGTCGCGCTGGCACCCACTGGCAGAAAGCTTACTTCCAGATTCAAATTATACAATTAAGAAAGGCCGTGTTCCTATAGCAAGATTACGGTGAGTCCCCGTTCTGGGACTCCCCGACCGGAGATTCGTGCCTCTTCGACAAAGCCACGCCCAGTTTCCCCCGACCTATTATATCAGTCGAGCGGTCGCGGGTGGACCTTCCTCTCGTGTAGACCTTCCACTGCCTTCGGGTGGTGAGACCCCATCACCGTTTGGTGGTGAGACTGCTTCGCCTTCGGGCGTCGAACCGTTGCCTCTGGGCAACGAGACTTCACCGTCGGTACCTTCGACGCGTGCGCCATCGGTGACCCCGATGCGTAGCGAGCTCTCTGGGCCCGTTCTGACCTCAGCCGTGGATCGGGGGATGCTCGACGAAGGCCTTGCCACGCCTCGCATGGCAACGCCCGGTCGTCAAGCTTCAGCGGATTCACTCACCGTAGTAAATTCTCAGAATATGTTATCCCATTCCACATCGACCGTATCCCGTGCGATTCAGAACATGAGTGTGAGTGAGCTTGTGAGTATCGCTCGCCGCCACCAAGCTTTGGCCCAGGAAGCTTTGGCTGCTGCGTCAGGGCGCGGGATAACTAATCCCGCGTGAGAACACGCCAGTTGATGAGAACACGAACTTGATAGATATTGATGATAGATCGGCAGTGAATGTGCCTGAAACTATTGTCAGTCCGGCCATACCTCATGGTGTTGGAACCTCCCGCCAGAAAGGTAAAGGTGCTGACCCTCGCAACTGGGGTGCAGCTAACCTTTCGGAAGATTTCTCTGAGCGCGATATCGACGCGCAAAGAAACGCTCTTGAGAATTTCGCCGAAATTCGCCGTGCTGTCAAAGAAGAACAGCTTTCACCGCCACCTGGGTTCTTTGATCAAATGCCAATCACCTTGGCTTCTGAACGGACCGAACCCCGAACTCCGAGATCATTGCTCAAGCCGATGAAAGATTCAATTAACTCTGGCCAGAGTGTAGATGAAAAGATTGCTGATCTGCAAGCGCAGATCAGCAGCTTGCAACGTTCTCGGACGATAACGCCCAAGGTTAACTTAACCAGGGCACAGACTGCTGTTAAAAACAGCATTGATAGACAGAGTAGTGCGGATCACGGAGCTCGCGGATTCCGTCCCGATCCCACTCCTGCTGCACGCGTCGCGCCAGGCAGCTTTATAGAGCGTACGTTGCGCAATGCCGAGCGCGTAGATGGTTCACACACCCTATCCGACCCATCTGATTCGTCGAGCTCAGACTCTGAGCCCTCGGATGGTTCAGGTTCCGGGAAGTCACACCCGTCACGTCATCGGCGCAAGCGCCGTTCCTCTAAGAAGAGCCGGAATTCTCGTAGGAAGAATAAAAATGATTCTCAAGCCTATCCCTCCAAAGGAATACGATGGCTCACCGGATGCCATTGCATTCCATCGATTCGTCAAGGAAGGATCGAATTATGTTCAACTCGGAAAAGTTCCCACCGACCAACGAGTGTTTTACTTGTCGTACTACTTGACGGCTCGTGCACTTGAATTCTACAACAGTAAAGTTGAGAATGACGAGCATGTTTGGACTTGAGTGAATTCTTCTGGGGTTTATTCAATTTTTGTTTTCCTGTGAACTTCCGCGAGAAGCAACGCACTCGATTGCGTTCTTGCCTTCAAGGCACCAAGTCAGTGTTGATTCACAAGGCCGAATGGGAGCGGATATACAACACCATTGGTCTTGAAGCCAACCAGGAGAAGGTTGTAATGTTCTGGCGGAGCCTCAACGCCGACATACGCAAGGAAATGTTCCGGGATAAACTCGATCCGGAAACCTCCTCTTGGGCTGAAGTCACTGCTGGTGCTGAGAGCGCTGAAATTATCGTCAAGGTTGACGACGATAACGATGAAATTGATATGGCTGAATCGAGTAAGACTCAATTCAGACCCGATGAACCCAAATTGGAAACAGATGTGAACGAGAAACGTCGTACCGGAGGGCGCGTTATCTTGGTTTCCAGTGCTGAACCCGAACCTCCCAAGTCGAAATCTCGTGACAACGGCAGCCATTTGTCTGCAAGAAGCGAAGTGAATACCTTGCAGCCGGCTTGTGCTTTAATTGCGGGGTGCATGGACACCTTTCCCGCAATTGTCCTGAATTGAACACAATGGTTTCCAAAGGTAAACCTCCTGGATTTGCGTCCCATGCGGTTGATTTCGCAATGACGACTGATCGCGATGCTCTTTTGGAGAGCACAGAAGTACTTGAACACTTCTAAATTCGCATGATTTCCTTCCTCGACATCGAAATGGTCGTCGAGGAGGGCGAGGAGACCCGAATGGTTTGATTTTGATTTTTCGAAGACCATTTCGGACATTGAATTGAGTTTGAACATGATTTATTTATTTTCTGACTAGATATTGAGCTCGTCGTTGTCGACGATCTGGAGGGCGGATGTGACGGATCGACGTTCGCATCTGCTCACGGCAATATTTCCCCCCGAGTCGTTGCCAAGACTCTGATACACAGCCCTCCATTTTCTAGTATAATGTAGCTAGCTTTTGTCGTAGATTGCTTTCCCCTTGGTCAATCTAAGACTTACAGTACACCAGTTCTTTTGTTTGATCCACTTGTGCCGGAACTCGACTCGCCTTCGCTTCCGTCACACATGGCTTCCGTAATTCCCCATGTTGGTCAAGTAAGGGGCCGAAGAGTTTTCAGATTGTAGGCTTGTTTACCACCCTTACTAGCCAAAGCAAGTGTGCAAAAACATTTGAATAGATCACATGTGCAAGCTAGAGGTAGTCGAAAGTGGTCTGGAAGATTTCCGTTGAACAACGAGCAGAAGTTGAAAGACACAGGTGAATTTCAAGCTATTGCCAAAATTGAGGAACAGAGGTTGGCCACAACAATTTGTGTAGGTTTAAGGAATATCCTGGAATATCCTGACGTATTTTTCAAACTCGAAGTCTTGGAGAAATATCACGTGGTCGCGAAGCAATCGTCGCATTACGGTTACTTTTGTCAATACCGAGTATCATGTAGAATATCCTTCTATGTCCTCCGTTCCCCCAAAAATGTCTGACAATGTATGAAAAGGTCAGAATTGATGGGAATTTCCATAAAAGGCAAGCAAAGTGATCTTGCCGCCACTGTACCACTGTGCGAAGTATTTGTCATGCAATTCAAAACAATAATGAGGAATTTCAAGATTCCTGATGTTTTGTCATGAACCAACATCATGAAATTCAAGATGCCTTTCACGATGCTCAGAAACTCAATTTTACGATAGTTGTTGAGCATATAAATTCATGACAAAACATCATGAATTTCATCATGCAAGACTGTCGAATTTTTGCCAAGTCCACTAGCCAGGTTGTTGAGTTACATAATATCTCTACTCACACATCATCTACCCCTCCCTAATGCAAAGAGGGGTTGAAGAAGGTGACCAAAGCTGGTAAAGTAATATCTGTAACGGGTTCAGTAGTTGGACTCACTCGAGGTAGCTGCATATATGGTGTAACAAACCGATGCTAATAAAATCCATCTTGGCTGATTTGGATGTATGCACTGGGCGTCCTATCTAGATGATAGCCATGAGGTCATGCGTTCGACTCCGCCTGGTGTCGATATTCTGCTTTTATAATTTTGCTCCTTTTCACCGCCAAAATCATGATGTTATCATCATGAATTCACAACAAAACATCATGAAAATAACGTCATGAATGTTCCCATAACCGTAATGAATTTCACGATGCACTTTCATGATGTTGCGTCGTGAATTTCAAGAGTGCATCATGAATTTCGTGACAATTCATCGTGAACTTTCTAATGAATCGTCATGAAAAACATGAGGAATTTCATGATACTTTGACTGCACAGTGGAAGGGGAGATGCCGGAGTTTCGAGCCAGTAAGTACCCTCAGAAGGTGCTTAGTATCCAATAGTTTATAGATCCAATATTTAAGGTTGGGAGGTGTTTCCCGTTGTTCAGAGAGGGAGGCAACTCGGCACACCAATTTCCCGCCTCAAAGCATACATAAAAAGAATGTGTAATAATAGGACAAAGAGACCATGCTGTTGAAGTATTTATTTCTCTTCCATTTACCGTACATACCTTACATTCTCCAATTCGCAATCCGTTCCGTTACGCGTCACACATTCCTTATGTAGCTTTGTGTCACCGTCACATTCCACTGCTGCAATTCCGCCTCCACATGACTTCCCAATCGGGAAACTTTTCTCGGTCGCTCGGCGACCGGTCTGATGGCGGCGGCCTTTAGGCAGGAGGCGACAAGCAGGGCCACACAACGCGCACCCCCTTGCCTTCTTCCCGCCGCCTCCACCGCCCCTCCGCTCTCAGCGATGCTCCCATGCTCTCTTGTCTGCGTAACCCACCTCGCCCAGTGTATCCTCGCGGCTACCCAACTACATACGCACCCAATTGCAAACGGTGCTCGCAGACTCGCCCTTGGTGAATGTGAGGCTGCTGCTCATACGTGCTCGTTTCTTACTAGGCGAGACGAGGCTGCCCTTGCCATCGTCCCCGCTCTCCCACCCGCGGCGCCGCTCGTCAATCGCGCCACGTACGCTTTAATCCTTCACGAACATCTTCTCCATGCCCCAGGACTTGAACAAGAATGTCCTCGCCCAGCGCGAGGTTTCAAAAGGCCCCCTGGCTACCCTCACCGCCCCGCTCCACCCCCGCCTCTACCGAGCGTTTCTGCAGGCAACTCCCTCATCTCCTGCTACCCCTTTTCCGCCTGCATCTGGCTCTTTGTCTTCCGCTGTTGTCTCGCCCTTGTCTGCCGCATCCCCGACCTCACCCACCCGACCTTTCCATGGGCTTCTTCTGTTGCCTCTTGACTTGTATCTACTCTTATCATGTATCTTCATCTCGTGTAGTATTGTCAATGTTATATCTTTATTTCTCTCTCTCCCTTCAATTTCTCGGTACTTACTCTCTTTCCCGACTCTTACCCCACCTACATAGCCCAGACCCTCATGACAGGGCTCCCCAAATTGGGATGTCATGAGGGTCGTGTGTACGAGACAGGCCCCCGGTCACTTCACCAAGACCCGGTCCCGCAAAATTTCGTCGATTTTGGTTGTTTTACTCTAGGTTTTTGGCACTGATGGCGGTCTGGGGGCCTCAAAAAAAGCCGATTTTTTCTTGAAAACCCCCGGCAATGTCTTAGTTTTGAGCGTACGCGTCTGGCCAGCTAGTCAGATGCTCCAAAATGTGGCTGGTTCCGAAAAATACCCTTGAAAATGGGTCGTTGATTTACTCTATGGGCGGACTTGGATAAGAGGCACGACAACTTTAGTAGCATAGGCGCTCGCGAACGCCTATTGATGGCGCGGAGCGCCTATTTTACCAGTCGAACGCCTATCCGCCGTCCCAACGCCTATTGCATGCCTCCTGGGCGATTGCTGGCGGCACCTCGGCATCTGAGTCCGATTCGCGCCCTTGAAGTTGTGATTCGGCGTTTACCGGCGTGTGCGACGCGATGGTGAGTCAAATCTCGCGTATGATAGCGGACCTAACTTCATGTCCAGCCGGATTTTTGCTCAAAATTCTTTGAGATTTAGAAGGAAACTAGGGTGGGTTTAGGCATAAAATTTTCATTTCAGAGAAATCGGAGTAACCGAAATTTTTGTGGAAATTTTCAAAACTGTGTGTACCCTTTTTTTTTTTTTTTTTTTTTTTTTTTTTTGGAGCGTTGGGTCTTGGAACCTACGATTATCAGTCTGCAGATGCATTCCGAGTCGTCCGCTTTGGTTACTGGCTGTGGACCAGAAAATGCCGGGGAAGTTGTCCGGGAGGAAATGCCTTACGCACGATGAAAAACCAGTGTGGGACTCCAGCAGCTAGGAATTAACCAATTCCAACTTTCATGGGCTGTATACCCACCTAAAACCCCCCTATTGAAAGTCCAGTTATCCGGCAAATTGTCCTCATTCAAGAGTAACCCGCTCCAGGTAAATAAGACCTGTTTCTGGCTAAATGCCAGAGAGCCAAACCTGACTCTGTTTGTCAAGATTCGGTCACGATCTAGTGCCGAATTTACTGCGAACAGCCATCTATTGTGCACTTCCGCATGAGTATGTACTTTTCCCGGATTTGTGATCACCCGTTCTACTCGTAAATTCCAAATGAGATGCCATGAAACTCCGCTATCATAACATCGAGTTTCACTCGATTTCACCCTGTTGAAAGGCAAAATAACCACTCGCTTGACTGCGTCCTTGAGCTCGTCCACCGATACCGTTTCCAGAGCATTGATTGGAAGAACGAGGACATGCCGCTTGTAAAGCCGGCGTACCAGAGAGAGCCAGACAGCTTTGGAGCAAGATATTTCGTGGAGGTATTTGCTGACCTAGAAACCTTTAGATAACACGGGGACATATGCACGAAAGGCGTAATTTGAGCTTACTCGAGATATTGAGAGAACGGTGTACACATCCGTCAGACAGAGGATGGAGGGGAGGACATCCACGTCAAGTGTTTCAAAAAGTCATTAAAAGCTCTGAAGCGTTGAAAGAAGGAGGGTTCCGTTCGGCTGCCTTCGGACATCGCTACGGCTTCTGCCGTGCGGCAGAGGACAACACCAAACAACAACGGCATTTCAACTGGAACGTTTCGAACTTCGAAAAATGAATAAGATATCCCATCCACCCTCCACAAACATCACGTGAGACTTCTATTCTCGGATGCGGAATTATTATAAAAACAACAAATCTCAAGGAGCTAAATCCCTTCGGTCAGATTGCTTATATGTATCTCAGAGTGCCATAGAAAAAATGCCCAGAGCTCTGGATGCCGCGTGGAGGCTTGAATTACGCCCACAACATTTTGTGATGGCAAACGGTGGGTGAGAGAATTTTCGGACGCGTCACCTTGCGTCGGTAATTCCAGTCCAACAACTTAGCAGACTCAAATATTAATGTGGGACAAAATGAGGATGAGATAGAAATGCACAATCTGACCGAAGGATTTGGCCAGATTCAAGCTACAACACATTCAGCGGACGGGTTTTGTCGAAGTTTACCCAAAAAGGAAATATCATGTGACCGGTTGAAACAAGCCAGACGACCCCGCATGCCGTCAGAGCCACCAGGTGGCCTTCTGGCGGCGCACCGCAAACTCTCCATTGTTTGGCTATCTGAGAACCACTCAGATCCGTCTTTGCAATTCTGGCAGTGGTACGCGCTTCTGCAGGCCGGAACTCGGCATACAAATCATATTTTGTCCAGTGGCTGATTCCAACATAAAAGTATGTTTGTAATGCCGGTGCCGGCTTACAGAAAAGGGGGAGTTTGCGTGAATTCCGTGTTCTTGAGAGCATAATTTAATACTGAACAATTCTATCATTAATCCTCGAATACAAATTCGCTAAGGTCCATTCCATATGTATCTAAAGTAAAACTAAGCTCTGCTCGGCGCATCACATCTGCTTCAAGCATCTTCATTGACTCCGTCACATTTGCTCTCTGTAGTCTGCTCAGTGGAAAAGGGGTACGAAATGCAACTCCGGACAATTTTTTGACCTGAGAAATGGCCACGAAAGAAAGACCCGAGGAAATTTCCCTGGGCCCAAGGTCAATGACCGCTTGTTTCAGCGTTAGTCCTTGACTCTTGTGGATTGTGATTGCCCAAGCTGCTGTTGAGGGGAGTTTTGTTCTTGATCATGACTTCCCCATCTTATCCTCCCACCTGGGGGCAATTGGAACCCAACTCGGATCAATACCCTGGAGTGGATCAAATTTCATTCAATTGGTTACTCATAGACAATACCTGAATAACCGCTATCATCACATTTAACAAACACGACCACTATCTCCTCCGACTTCAAGAACGCCGTCGCCCCGCCCGACCCGAGCTCCTTCAGCAATAAGCACCTCTTGCTCCAACCCATCAGTCCTCTTCAGAAGCCTTGCTAGCTTCACGGCTATTGTGCTCAGCCCGACAAAGCAAGACAGGTTTTCCCAACGATGCAAGACAGCGAGTGTTCCATCCATCGTTTTCGGTCACGCCGAACTTGGGCAGCTCTTGCGCGTGAAGCTTTCAGAAATTCAGAAGTAGTGGTTACATATTAGAGTAGCATAGAATCTTGGATGCTATAAAGATTAAATGCGTACAATGTTGACCAGAGATTTCAAAGACCACGAATAGTTCTCAGAGAATGTCCAGGGCCTAGGCTCGTGACCAGCCTACCTACGAGTTGCAACGATTTTTACATTGGGTGTGGTCGTTGTCGTAGGTAGGCTGGTACTTCTCGGGCCCCGCCAAAGGGCGGGGCCGGAGTTTGAAATATTTTGATGGGAGTCGTATTCCACTCCTTCTCTGGCAATAAATTCGTATTTAACTCATTTCAATGCCAGGGATACATTTCTATACTAATATCCTATACAGTCGTAAACTGGGAAGCGCAACGATTAGCTTTCCCGCGGATTACAGTATTCGATGAAAAATGCACCAAAACCCTGAGTTTTTTGTGCTAGGGTAATAGCCCCGCATCCGTTCTGCAGATTCGTCAAAATTCGGGGTCGATACAGTCTGTTTTGAGTGAGTTCAAGGGCCAAAGTTTGGCTCCACCCAAATGGGCCAAATAACGTAGAAGAGCAACAACAGTAAACAAAGCTAGAATCCGTCCCCGCAGGTCGCCACAACTTAGAGCGTGTATATTTAGACCCCTAGAAGTATCATAACTCAAATTAAGCATGCATAGGAACACCAGGTGGTGTTTATATTGCAAGGCAAAATTCACAATTCAGCTGAAAACATCAAAAATTTTAAATCAGCAACAAACCAACTGGTTCTAGTCCTTTAAAGAAGCTATTCAGTCCAAATTTGTTGCTGGTGGGAGATATGGTTTGTAGGGACTTTTTATGCACCATATTTTCTATGGAGATGTTTAAAGGTTGGGGAAATCACAAACTTCCTTCCAAAATTGGGCATTTTCGACAAATTGCGCTCCCACTGCCCAGGGGGAAGTAATTTTTAGGCTCCAAAAGTGGTCCATTGAATTCAGCGACCTCAAAAGTGGCAGGAGAGTGCAAATTCCAGCTCACCCAAAATGTCCGCGGGTACGGAATATGCGTGTTGCTCTTCTACGTTACGTTGCGCTTCCCAGTTTACGACTGTATTTCTAAGTACATTTGCGAATATTCCTGAGGGCAAGCGAGATAGAAAATGTTGAGTGCAATCCGCCTGAGTCACAAAAGGTCACAAAGTGCCGGTCACTCGGCACCACTCAAAAATTCAAACTCCGGCCCCGCCCTTTGGCGGGGCCCGAGAAGTACCCAGGCCTACCTACGACAACGACCACACCCAAATGTAAAAATCGTAGGTAGGCTGGTCACGAGCCTAGTAGGGGCCTCCTTTAATGAGAATCACTCCAGAGTATTTCACTAATAGAAATCTTGCTAGGGGAATATCCCAAAGCTTATTGATGCTCTTTAAAACCCCTTTTCCGCTTTATGCAGGTGGAAGTGATAATGTTGGCGTAGTTAGAACTTATGTAAGCAACTGGACACCACACTATAAGGGTGCGCCGGTGTTTAAACCGGCGACCTACTCGTGCTCACAAAAAGTGATGGCATCGCTTTTCTTTCATATTTCTGGACCGCTGGATGAACGCCTTTGCCCAAAATAAAGTGCTAGGCAGTCTAGAAAGACTACGCGCATATTTCTAGCACCATGGTCTGATCAATAAATTGTGATGCGCGATCAAATGTCCGAAAAAGACAAAACACCCAAAATTCGGCTTGCCGTGGGATGTTTTCCATCAAAATTCAGATCCGCCAAAATTGTAGCCCTAAGGAAGTAGACAGGCCTGGCACTTTGAATTATGCAAAAATGTGTATGCAATGCCGAGATATATGGACTTCAAAGTCGGAAAAATAGCAAAAATGGCCAAAATTGACCAAAATCACAATATTGCGCGGGTTATAGCGAAAGAACCGATGCATATTTTTGCCCCAATCCAAAATGCCACATCTATCTAATTGTCAAGGGCTACAATCTGGCCTATCCAGATTGTGATGAAAAACATCTTGCGCCAAGCTGGATTTTGGTGGTTTTGCCTTTTTCGGCCATTTGATGACATATCATGATTGCTTGATCAAACCATTCTGCTGGAAATATGCAGATAGTCATTCTGGCCCACGTAGCACTTTGTTTCATGAAAAGCCTCCATCCAGCATCCAGAATCCGAAAAAGAAGTGACGCCATCACTTTCCGTGATACCGAGTATCTGTAGCTTAGGACCCAATGACGTAATCGACCAAATTTTTCTGGGCCTTAGAATCATCAAATTGAGCGAAATCCAGCGGTTTTGTTTTCGGGACACAAATTTTGCCGCGTGACGCGTGACGTGACCTAGTCATGTGATCGCTAGTGGGAGTGACTGTCGTCTATGATACTTCCGCCTGAAATGGCAAAGTCCGCAATTGGGTGTCACTGCCAATGCTTCTACAGCGGCGAGGAGGACCCACGTTAATCCCTTTCGAGGCCAGATACGGATGTCCGGACAAGATTTTGCCAGAACGCCGCCAACTATGGCGCCAGTCCGGACAAAAACGAGCCCCGGACCAAAAATCTTGGAACCAAGGGTCCGGACAAGAGAACCGACTCGTCGAAGACTCAGATGGCAGTCCGGACAAGCCTGAGGGCCGCGAAGGACCGTCTCGGCAATGTCGGCATTGTTGACGGCCGATAGCTTGCCGGTACGCATTTTAACGCATTTTGCCTGGAAATCCACCCGAAATTGGTTTCTGAGAATGCATTTCCCCCCCTAATTGAACGCAAATACACTGGGCATTTTTTATATTATTTTTCGCGATTTTTTCTCTTCATCTGGGCGATTTTTGACATATTTTCTAGCTTGAAGCTCCAACCCCGTCCGGACAAAAAATCGTCAAAATCTTGGGGTCTGTGGCTCGATCCGGACATACAAGCCGCGTGTCCGGACAAGAATTCGCCCAGGGCAGATTTTGGTATCAAACCTCAAAAGGGATTAACGTGGGTCCTCGGCGAGGGCACTGGTCAGTCACAGTGTGAAGCTGTGGGCCAACAATCCAAAAAAAAAAAAAAACGGGCCTAACGAGCCTTACACGGCCTTATAAGGCTTGCGCGAGAAATTCAATGAAAAATATCTGATCGCTCACAACTCTGATAATCTACCACTGTACCTATTCTACAACTCAGGAAGGTACTCCTGTACCAATCTGTATGGTAGCAACGTAACGCGTAACGCGGCCCTCAATATGTTGGAGAAACCTAGTGGCCCAGATCATTTGGCCTTGTTTGGCCCCACCCGATGATGTGATGTTTGCCGTTTCTCCTCCTACTCCCCTTTCGCTTTCCACCTTCCACCAGGGTACTCCCCGCCACCTCCATGAACCTCCCCTCACCACCACTACCGACATCGGAAGGGATATCCTGGGACCGTTGTATCCGACTCGAAGTCCCTGCGCATCCAAGACTTCAAGTCAGCGGCCCCTGCTCGACGCGGCGCCTTCTCTCCTCCGTCCCTCCTCCCACCGACCTGCGACTGCACACGGCCTCCTTCATTGATAGCCTCATTTTGCAGCTCCCTTCAGTCATCCCCCCCGCGCTGCTTCTGCTCTTGTTTGCTGGTTCTTACCTCGGGTGAGTGTGGGTTGTTACTCCCGCCGTCCACAAGCACCTTACTAGCGAGGACTCATGTGGAGCCCTCCTCCCACCCTCACAGACAACTCTGGCATCGCGATCCAGTTGACTTTCCCCCATTTTTTTTCGTGGTATGTACACGGGATTTGGCCTTCGGTGCCACCCACTTTCATTTGCTTTTTTTTTTTTTTTTTTTAACAGCTGCTCTGCACATAAGTAGACTACTGCTCAAAGGTAGGCTCGTTACCAGCCAGCCTACGATATGCAACGATTTTTGCATTGGGGTAAGGTCGGCTGTCAGGATATGAATTATTTCGGGCCGCCCGGGACTCCGTCCATGATACCGATCAGTCTTCTATCATACAGCCTTGTACTTACATATAAACCGTTCGCAAGCTCTCCCTGGGTTACACAACCTATGGTACTAATTAGTCCGATACTCTCTCGTTCTGCAAGATACGGCGACATTCACACGTTACATTACCAAGGTGGGGCAATGTTTCTGGCAGTCGCGATTCAGCCGAACCTGGCATGCTTTCCCTGACAGATCGTGCTATCCGCCTGATTATCTGGCGAGGAATGCATGGACATGAATGATCTTCAAATGTGAGTGGTCAATTGTTCTAGTCCAGTTCTATGTTTGTTTTGCTGGTTCTCATACGAACCTGTGTTTGTGAAAACGGCTCCAACTTAACCCGCCGGGTTCCACACATTCTGAAATATCAGCTCGTCCAACGGTCCCTTTGTTCCCCACGCTTTCCAATGCCCCCTCGCACCTCCCGCACCGATAATTCCAACCCTCCGCCCCCCACAACTGGTCGCACAACTCGTTCAACTCATCCCAGCCCCAGGCCCCAGCTCCCCCAGACGCCGGTGCGCGCCGTCGAACGACTACGTCTCGTGTTGCCAGCGACCGGCAACCTCGCGGTGTCGCACCGCTTTTGTGTCAGTCATAATGATTGATTTTCAATTCATTCATGACCAGTAACTGTTTGGGTTGATAGCGACGGAACCTGGCGAGTCCACATCAAGGTCATGGAGAAGGAGGACGGCGATGCTACGTACTCCGATTCCGACACCGAACCTGCCACTGCAAGCTCTGGTTCTGACTCGGACCAACCAGCTGCGACCCGCATCCGAACCCCAGTTCTGAGTCGGAAAGCGGGCCCCATTCGCCGAGCGCGCAAGGCCGTTGCTTACGTTCGCAAATCGGGGCAGCGCCGTGACGCCTTCGAGACTGTTATTGTAGAAGGTAATACATCTGGTCGATGGAAGGCTCTTGGCCCGGACAACCAGCCGAAGGAAGTTCAGTTGAGCGCTGTCACTCTTTTGCCAGATGTGAGAACTCGCTGGGACTCTGTGTTTGCTATGCTGCGCCGCCTTCGATATCTCAAGCCGGTGTCATGTTCAATGAAATGAGCTATTTTCTTCCGTTCCTTACATCAGTCCAGGCGGTACGAAAATATTTTGATGGAATTGGTAACTTTCGCCACGAGCTCGAAAAAAAGCATTGGGATCGCCTTGAACCACACACCGTTCAAAGCACGATGGGGGCTGAGAACACCCCCATACTGGTAGCTTCCATTCCGGCATTCGAACTCTTCATGACATCGTGGCAGACTATGCTGGCGGACCCAGACCTCGAAGCTGAAAACATCGGTAAATTTACTCGGTGTCGCAAAAAGTAACCGCATTGCTTAACGACCACGTGATATTTTCACAAGATTTGCGACACACATGCACCCCTGAATATCCTCTATAACATATGTAAAAAGGTCTTAGCATTTGCTTGTCTGAAGCTTTCAGTATTCAACACAAAAACTGGATGTTGTCAAAAATTTGCCACCGGGGTCGCACAAAGCCCACAGAATTTGGAAAAGGCGAACAACCCCTGGTCAGGGAGCCATTTTTTGGGCTGATTCTTGTAGATGGGATATATTCGGACCTGAAGACTAAAAGGATTGATCAGGATAGCGTGGTAACGGTCCGATAATCATCAACCCAGTTCCTACGCCCCAATTTGGTCTTGTTGGCAATCCTCGTGAATGGCGAGTCCAGAGAATGATAAGTTGCGACCCTGAATGAGTCTTAGTCGTCCTATAGCACTGGCAAGATACAAAATTCCTCGGTTATAGCTGTTTCCGTATGAATTTTAAGTAACAAAAGTGGTATCCAGTTTTGAAACTAGCCTTGATCTGCTTAACGGAATTTAAAGCCCGGAAATTACCTAAATCACATATTTTCAAAGGCCAAATTCTCTCAGTGCATAGCCAGGTATCGAATCAACAACATACGGTCCTGAAAACACTCTTTCAATGGGCAACAGACTGGGAACATAGAGCTCTCGTCCGAAAAAGGCAATCTGTAAATTCCTAGAATGAACCGGGTCGTACGATGGATTCAAGAGTCCATTTCCCTCAAACACTATTGCAATCGGGTCCAAAGCATTCAAAACAACATTGAGATGTGTCTGGACCGAGAAAATACAGCACGATTCGGCCTAAAATGGCAAATTATCGGTTACTTTTTGCGACACCGAGTATTCATCCCGGTTTAGCCATTGCGACCAAATATTACAATCGCATGGGGGAAACGACATCGCAATGTGTAAGTCTCATTCGTTTTTCGGTTATTTGGTCAACCATGTTACATATTAATGTCTCTTCAGTCATCAATCCCTCCATTCGCCTTGAATGGATCAAGAAGAACTGGTCCCAAGAAGAGCAGCGGAGGGCGAGACAAAACTATTTTGGACAAGGCAAGTTTATTATTCAAGTCGATCAATTTCATCGCTTACAGATATAACTACCCCACGAAGACAAACAGCCTCTGCCCGAGTCTGGATCTGGCAACAATTCCCCAGTCGGCGGGTCTGGCTCCGAGTCCCAACCCCCTTCTTGAGCTAAATCTAGACCACGCTCAGCATGGGTACGGGCACAGCCTATGCCGAAAGCGGCAGCTTTGTCTTTGTTTGGTTCGCAGGGGGACTTGGTTCCAACTTCGCAAACCCTTCAGCCTCTCACCACCACATTCTATGCCTTGGACCTCAATGTAAAAATGGTAGTAAATAAGTACTAGAATAGAACTACCATGCCGGATTTCGCATTTTTCACCTGTATTTTTAAAATCCTCCTCTCTGAGCCGAAGTTCTGACCGTCTCGCAACATTTACGGGTCAAATAGAGAATCCGTAATGGTACTTTTGTTCACAAACCTCTTCCGAGTTGTTTTGCTCACGGTTGTTAGACGATCTACTCAGTTTTGAAAGGCTAACCTTTATACGTAAAATGCATAAAAATTACCGGTTGGAGCAAAATACAGCGCCTTTTTATTTCTTTGACCATGTACAAAAGCTCTTGTTTAATGATATGAAGCTGTTTCTTAAGCATCTACCCTCTCACGCCGTTGACATGGCGTGCTGAGGGCAAAGCATCGTAAATTGGGGTATCAAAGACGTTTCACTTCGTTAAAATCGTCCGATCTCGCCAAACCAAAGTTCCTGAAACTTGTCTATACAAAGTCATCGTAGAACTACCATGCCGAATTTCCCATTATCTTCCTTGTGAACTTTCAAAACGGAAATTTCTTCGAATTTGGGTCGTTCCACTGTTCCCCCACATAAATGACAGGGGAAACCGGATTTGGGGGCAGATCCGCAGACTTCCAAACAAATGAATTGCATGACCCAACGGTCGGCAGTGATTCCGAGTCGCCGTTCATGCACCAGAGCGAATATTGAGTGCCGAGATTCAACCTTGTGACACCCGTGACACGCATCACAGCGCAACGGAACCTCCGTATTTCTCGCTCATTTGCGCATCATAAATAGGTTTGAAGGTGCCATAATCTTCATTAATATTGTAGGACCGATCTCAGACCAGTTAAGAAATATTTCCGCACAATTGCATTCTCATTGTCAAACCACCTGGGCCAAAAATGCCTCGTATCAGCTTGGTATCAGCCTGAATGTAAGCAATTTTGCCAATATTATTATACAGCCTCTTGCGTAGTTAGTATATGACCACTTTATTCCTTTACTCGCCTACCATAAAATGAATGTGGAAGGCAGAAACCGACGGAACATGGAGAGAAGGAGTTTGATTGGGAACAAACAAGGACAAAGCTGCCGCTTTCGGCATAGGCTGTGCCCGTAGTACCGTACTACGGGCACAGCCTATGAAAAGGCAGCCATTACCTCTTTGAGGCAAGCTACCTCAGGGTCGGCCAGAATTCAGCCGTTGAAATCCGCTGAAGACCAACGATCGGCACTGGACTCCGGCGATCATCGATGCCGACTACTGCCGTGTATTACTGGGATTATAGGCGTGGTACAAAATGTGAAGGTGTATGCGTTTATTTTTGCGAGAATTGGAGCTGTGCTTTTTTTTGGCTGGAACCTAGGTTGTGCATTTTTACTCTTGTTTGCTAGTGATGTGCAAAAAAAAAGATGAATCAGAGCTGTGTGTTTTCCGGTCTACACCGGCATGAATCCCAGTATGTCTCAATGAAAACTGACGTGACAGTATCAATTACCAAATTGGGACTGCGACTTGTCACAGTTCGGTCCGCAACCATACTCAATTCTTCGACTCGTTCACCATTTTCGGCGAATTGTTCTCTTCCTCCCATTCTCGGGCATGCAAGGCTGTGTGCGCAGCCAATGTATTCATGTCGACTCATTCTTATTGTTTACATTGTTTACATTCTTGGACACCTCTTGACTCATACCACCATTCTATGTTTAGTTTTGACTCACTTCGGACCCGGATACGGCACAGCTGCATGAGTCATTCTATGACTGCAAGGGTTCTCATGATTGGGAGGGTTCTCAGTTACTAGCTAGGTACATAAGGAGGTCTGTCTCCACCTAGTGTTTTTATTTTATCCTTCTTACGGGTCTCTCCTGGTGTGCTCTCCAAGCCTTCATCTTACCAGAAGGTATGCCCGGCTCTTAGTTGAGTCTGTGGTGCTGGCGAGCAGGGAGTCCTGGCTTTTCTCGCTTCTCTCTTCTGGTCGAAAAATCGGTCATTTCGAGGGCTTTATTTCGCCGTAAATAGCCTCAGATTGCCGAGGGTTTTACTGGCCGTGGCCATCGGCTTTAATCGGTCTGGCGACCCGAACTCTTTTGCGGAACGCCCCAAATTCCCCGTATCCGGAAGCTCATACTCAGCACGAGCAGCCATTCGATATTCCAAGAGAGCCGTCCACCAACTGCTTCATCATCCACCACCGGTTCGAGTTCCCAGTCGAGTCGGCCTCGACCCCGACCCACCTATCAAGGCACTGGTTTCACACCTCATTCTCGCCCCCAGCGAACCGACTCCTTCGCCCGCATCGCAACACGTATCCAACCCTACTCTTAATGCGGTTTGGGCAATGCCCAGTGATTCGTGGATGTCCGAAATTCTGACGCGCTTCCCTCATCCAATGGAGCAACGGCGCCGAACCTGGGCTCAAATTTCCAACGCATCGGCGGGAAATATGCGCAAATGTTGGCTGAAGGTTTCGATGGTAGATATCCTCCTCCACTTTGCGTCATACTCACTCTTTGAATAGATCTACTGTATCACCCCGATAAAAACGCAGACATGCCTCAAGATTGGCAAGACCTCTGTGACGCAATCACTAAACGTCTCAACGGCAAGTTCTCGTAGATTAGGGCTACAGTCACTGCGTTTAGCCGGTACGTCCACGGCACTTGGCCGACTTTGTCCGATCATGGCAGATCCCCGTCGGCAGGCCTGTAGACGTGGGATCGATCAAAATCTGCGGATTTCGGGCGACATGGGCCGATCATTGGCCGATCTTGAGCGCCTGTCAAACGCCGGCAAGGCGCTCCCAGCCGTATGACCGCCCGAGAAACCAATGTCTGGGGTTGTTCAGGCCGTAGAGAAGCCCTGGACAAAAATGGAGCCCATAGAATGATGCAAGAGTCTGATATACCCTTCACAAATCTCGGTATGTGGACGGGGGTCGCACAATATTGTGCAGACGACCCCCTTAAACGCAGTGAGTATATACGATCCTGTAATTGCCGTATGAATCAATGCTTTGTTTGATGTTCCTTCGGTCCAACTTTGATCTACTCATAAGTAAGTTTTTCGGGTGTTCTTCGGCACGATTCTGTTTTCAATTGACGACGCAGCGAAACACATTGCGTGTCTCCTTACGCCCTTCACCATGCCTCCTCGCGAGGATCCAGTGCGCGATTTCCTCTCCAATGCCGACAAGATCATGAGGGAGGCCCCGACTCGTAGTGGAGGCTCTCCCTAACGCAGAGCTCTTTGCGGCAGAGCGTTCGCTCCGGCAGCTTCGTGGCATTCATGTAGTTCTTCCACCGCCAGCATAAAATCGAGCTCAATCCACCATGAGAACTGATGCGATGTCCGCTTATGGAGGAGAGCCAAACATCAACAAATTGATCTGACCCCCGCTGACCCGGGGTCAAGGTCAGGTCAACTAGAGCCTGGTTGAGCGTTGACTCTTGACCCAAGGTCAAGACCCGGGTCAACCGCAACACTGCATCCGAGTCGTCTTCTTGCGTTTCTGAATGATGCCGGTGGCTGCCGAACGACTTTCCCACGCATGTTTCACTTTTTCGACCCTCTAAAAACCAAACCTTGGCTGATTGCTTAGCTATTGAATCACAGGATGCTCAGAGCATACTAGAGTTGTTTTTCCACTGTTCCCAAGTCTCTCCAATCACATTGTAGAATGTAAATGAGAAAGTTTTCTGAGGGCCGGTGTTACCTGTCACCGGCATTCAAGAAGTGACCAGTTCCACTGTATGTACACGGGAGGGTTTCGAGGACCCCCGACAACCACCTATGATGCCTGCTGGATTTTGGGACGTTTTATCCGGACCCCTAATGGGAAAATCTCATCCGAATTTATACCAGGCCTCCGCCAGGTCGATGTTTTATCCGAACTGTTGACCAGGTCTCAGAAAATTGCCTTAAAATAAGGGAAAATCGGAATTTTGCTCCTCGGCTGGGATGGTCCTGCAGATGCTCCATTGGTTTTCGGTGACGGCGAAAATGCTTCCTTCAACTCGGGTATCAGCTCTGGCACTGACTGGCAGGTGGCATTGGCTTTGCCGAACCGTTGCGTCCAATATAAATCCCCGCAACTGCCTGAAAAGGTCAACAATCGCGATATTAACGTAAGATTTCGCTGATTTGCCATGATCTGGTTGACAATTCCTCAATGTTCAGCCGCAGATCCAAGCCGTCGGCAGCCCATGTTATCCGAATTTCGGCCAGGCCTGTCGGCAGCCATCCATGCCTTATCCGAATTTTGTACCAGCCTTGGGCGCCGAAAAGTTGATTTCTCATCCGAATTGGGGCAGGGTACGCGCAAATTCTGGGCATGTTTTATCCGAATTGAAAATTTTGCCGGCAGGCATCATAGGTGGTTGTCGGGGGTCCTGGGTTTCGGCGAGGATGTCGGTTTAAACCAAGCGATCCATGATTCCTTCGATCCGGTGAAGTTGTCCGACTCCATATCGGGTAATACACCCCCACACCATCAGTGATCACACTCCCCGCCGCCGTGTTTGACCTTCTTCTTCGTGCATCTGTGGTTGCTTGCCTCCCCTCGCTCCCTCCAGCACCACTGCCGCCCATCCGACCAAATAATATTGAATTTGGACTCATCTGAGAATATAACCGCCCGCAAATTCTCCGATGTCCTACAACAATGTAGCTCCCCCCAATCTTTTCGCTTCTTCTGGTGGATTGGTGTTCGAGATTGACACACATAGGCATTCAATCCTTGTTTTTTGAGGGCAGCACGGATCGTATCGACGTGCAATTGCGGGAAATACTTCCGCTGCAAGTCCGAGGCATTCTTGGCCTTGCCGGAAGACAGCAATCTGAGCACTTTACGGATGTCCCGCTCGTTTATTTTGCGTGGGCGACCTGACCTGAAAGTCTTTGCGTCGAAATTGTGGATTAGCCCATAACGGGCGCTGATTCTGGAGACCGTGGAGGGCGCGACATTCTCTTTTTTTCAGCCACGTCCCGATTTGTCCAGCCAGCCTCTTTCAAGGCCACAATGGCCGCTTTCTTCGTGGCAGAGGTGACGGACATGATGTAGAGAACGATTTATGTGCAGGTAGAGTGGAGTTGCGAGCGTCGTTGTGGCGGTTTGGATTAAACAATATGACAGCTGTCAAACAACTTGGCGGCATGGACGCGATCCATGCCGCCTACCTTATTATCGAACTCTGGATTAGATCGGACCGGGCTACGTTTCCTCCGTTCTGAGCCTAAAAAGAAGCCTCAACCTCCATTCCTCTTCTCTCAATATTCCAAGGGTTTGTTCTTATAATGATAAGCTTTATAGGGCGCACTGAATATTTGTAGGCTGGACCCACCTTACATGTTACAGGGATTCATGATGCTTCAAATCTACTCGTTCTTGCACTTGTCAATTCTGGCGGGGGGCCGTCCCGCTGACTGGTGATACAATTGGAAGTAAGTGTAGCAAACGATATCTAGCGCAGTACAATAGCACTTACCCAACAACTTTAACAGCCAACGTATCGCTGGAGGTGGCCGCATCCAACAACAGTATAGTTGTCGAGATCACATTTCCTCAGCCGATGCCGCCATCATCGAACCTTACTACTATCAGTACTGATCTCGATAATCGAGCAGGAGACGCCGAATCGACTGTCATTGGAGCAAATTCTGGGGTCACCAGCATTGCCACAGTTAATAGTAGCGCGTCGCCGAGCACTTCTAACCGTTTTTGTAAGCGCGTCGGCTCTTCAGACGAGCGTTAATCTGCCTTCGCCCTCGCTTTCAAATGCAAGAACCACATCCCGTTCGGTTCAAACAAGTCACTCCTTCTCTCAGGCCAGTACTGCGGAAGGCACAACCCAAGCACTTAGCATCCCGCTAAGCGGGTCGAGTAAAACGAGCTCTGATCCTGTCGCCTCGCGTTCGTCCTCGAAAGCGGAAAGCGCGTCCCAGAATCAATTATGTACGTTCAACATTACATCTACTTAGGGCTGGGTACCAGTCTAACATCGATAGCTCAAACTTTCCAGACATTGATGTCCAGCATCTCCATTGAGAGTGGCCATGATATGCCTTCAAGGCTGCCATCCGATTCGGCGCCGTGTCAGTCTGTCAGGTCTTAGAAGTACTAGTGTTTATGGCTAATACCAACACAAACAGCAAGCAAGCCAGTAAATACCACATCAAAAGAACCGGCGCCAACATGCGCGCCGTGCACCTGTGAGAGCGGTGGAAGTAGGACTGACGGATTGGAGTAGACTAGACGTAACAGTCGTAAATTGGGAAGTGCACCGCAACGTCGAGTAGAAGAACAAAGGTCAATTTCTGGGCTTGGGAACACCGTTTTGAAGTCGCTGAGTTCAATGGATTAGCTTTCGGGACATGGAAATGGCTTCCCGTCGTTGCACGAGTTACATTTGATTGCAGTGGGCGGGCTAATTTCGTGAGAAATTTCGAGTGTTCGACCCAGTCAGGCGCACATGGGTGGGCATAAACCCAGGATTTAAAGAGAGAGTTGAATCAGCTCCGGGGTCGGAAGGGCTCCGACGAGGCGATTTTATTGTGGTATCACGTTGATTGGTGCTTACGGCATGGAGAGGTGTGGGAATCCAGGCCTGTCTGTGATATCTCTTCTTGACTTCGACATGTTGTCGACATGCAAGTGTAGATCGGACTTTCCTAATGCGGAAATCGGTAGCCGGTCAATGGCTTTTCGCAAACCTTCTATTGACCAACGATGGGTTTCACATGCAGCCTCCTCGTAAGCTTGAAGTGCTACATGTAATGTAATTTATATTTTCTTCACTTGAGTCGCCGTCAGCAGTGTGATTACAGCTGTTTCGAAAAAAGAATACGGGTTTCGGCATTTCTTGCTCCTCAATTCTTTGTTGACACTTACTTGGTCTTGGACCCACTTGATGGATCTGATTTCTTGCCCCGCCCAGCCTCGGTACTTGTCCGGAATAGTCTCGGATACCCAGACGTCTCCGCACAATCCGTGCAGTAGAATACAGAGGCCGGAGGTATTTCCTTATATGACATTTTTGACAGTTGACTGATGGTTGGCTTGTGGGAAAATTAAAAGGCTTGGAGACGTCTGGGCCGATCGATGTGGTGTCACTTACCATCACTCGACGCGTCGGAATGCTTTGCCCGCGAAAGTAGCTTGTGCACTACATACTACACAACGACTGCAAAAGTCCTTCATAGGATGTATTCTCGGCAACTCTGGACACCAATCTACAGTGAACTGGGGCTTGATACGGCTTGATTGTCTGACATCTTGATAAGAACACCGCGAGTAATCTACAAGCGATCTCTTGAGCCGACAACCATGTCCTCTGCCTCCATTGTCGATGATTTTGAGCCAAGGTCTCCCGTGGCTGGCCTTGAGGATCCCGAAGATCCAGAAATTGACTCTGAAGATGAATATTACAACGTCTCACAGGAGATACTACATGATGAAATCAATCCATCGCGGCCACCGTCGCCAGCACCTTCCCTACACGATGAAGCAGATGAGCCGATAGATGAGGAGGAGGACAGCGCACCAGTCTCCCCTTTTGTTCTGCGAACCCGCCGTCTGCGTGCCGTACTTGATGATCTTCCCGATGAAGAGGTTGTGACCAAGTTGTCCGACGGTAGTGGACTTCAAGTGAATTGGTTGGGCGGGATCGATGGCTGTGGACAAACATGAGCATACTGCAATGGGTCAATTTCTGATGCCGCTTGGCAGGTCGGCCCTTGGGGAATATGATGTATGTGGACAATGGTCCACATAGGAGGGGAAGCTTGTTTCAGTCCGTACATGCAATTTACTGAATTACATACTGTACTATGTCGATCAATTCGCCTGTCACGCGTCACAGGGACCTGAATTGACGAAATTCTTCGTGCATGTCACAGGTCACCGCGCCGATTGACGAATGTGACAAAAAAGTCGCAAAATCCCGAAAAATGGCCAAAAAAGCGTATTTTTCTTCCTGCGCGCTCAACCGTGCGCAATTTGCGGCCAATTCTTTCGCCTGATCGCCGTTAACACGGAACGACGGAGAATGGCGGCTTTTCCTACCAAATCAAGCCAACCGAGGCCAGCCATCACTGTCAATCAGGCACTTTTGATGCTTAAATGAATAATTAGCAGAAAGTCGTCAATTTCTGCCCTGTTTGGCTCATAATAATCTTCTCAATGGGTGGAGAAAAGCGGTCTGTTTTCAAGGCAATTGACGAATATTTTTGCGTGTCACGGTGCTTTTGGTCCATTGACGAATGTCAAATTTCGTTCCGGTGTGTCACAGGTCACAGGCCGGGCGAATTGACCGAAATAGTACAGTACTACATAGTACACTTAGTCTCGTGACCAGACTCTTATGCCATCCCAAAGGGAACCCTGTCATAGACTCTTATGCCATCCCAAAGGGAACTCGTGACCAGACTCTTATGCCATCCCAAAGGGAACCCTGTCATAAGTTCCCTTTGGGATGGCATAAGAGTCTGGTCACGAGACTATAGTACACTGCGGCCCCCCGCCGATCTATTCTAAGTAACTTACTGATTTCGGCTGACCAACCTCATGACCACACTGGCACGTGATCGCCTCACGATCGTGTCACTCACGCCAAACGGGGTTGTCGGTGCCGCAAACACAGCCCCTCGTTGCGGGAATCATTGCAGAGAGTTTGAAGGATCACGGGCAGCCGAATGATCAACAATTAGTGATACAGTCAATGTACTGCTAGACTCCGACATGGGCCGATAAACGGCCCGCAGTGAGGATAATGGAATATTGATTGATTGAAATCGAATTTTAAAAGCCTATTTTCCCGGTTTTTTCAACTTTTCGGTCACATTCGTCAATCCCTCCGGTGACCTGTGACAGGCGCGAAAATATTCGTCAATCCAGGTGCCTGTGACGCGTGACAGCTAAATCTCTTGATCTAAATTGGTTTGGTGTCGTATTTGCAATGTCTCGGGAATTTCCCCGCGTAGATTTTTTGATTTCGTCCTTGATCTTTTTACATAAATGCAGTACAATTGCCAATAAAATACCAGGACAAAATTTAAAAAATCTGCTCGGGACATTCCCGAGAGAGTGGAATTCTAAGACGATCTCTCACTCAAACTCTGGCCAAAATGTCGCTCGTTGGAGCGCTATGCGGGGCGTACTGATTTTGCCAGCTTTTGAGTGATGGGAGCCCTTACATAACCGGCATCAAGCCGCAGCCATTGCCGGTCACCATGGTTTCCCAAAATAGGCGGATTCCGTAAGCACACGTGAGTGATTGATTGATACTTGTGGAGCAGAAATTTGTGCCAGTACGCGCCTCTCAATTTTCACAATTCTCGCTTAGCTTTGCACTTGAAAATCTGCTTCTCGCCGGTTGCAAATAAGCTCTAATCTGTATGACTGA
The DNA here is from genome assembly GCA_037176885.1 of Favolaschia claudopus. Lineage (NCBI taxonomy): Eukaryota > Fungi > Basidiomycota > Agaricomycetes > Agaricales > Mycenaceae > Favolaschia > Favolaschia claudopus. The sequence goes on from JAWWNJ010000350.1 coordinate 36,884, forward strand.
AACGCAATTTCGACCGTGACAGGCTGAAAGGACTGAAACGGCTTACAAATCACTCTTTTATGGAAGGTGAGTTGCCATATATGGGTGATTTGTCAGCAGAAACGGGCCTCCGTTACGCGTTACGTTTCAGTCATACAGACTACAGACTCAATCCCTTCAAGGCCCTCTCTATTCAAGTGTCAAGATTTTCTTCGATGCAAGCAAGATGCAAGTGCGTCAACTTGATGTGCCAATATTCTTTCATGTCGTCAAGTGGTCTCCTCTGCTCCAAATTCAAGTTTAAGGAAGCAAAAACGATACATACCCCGTCCTCCGTCCAAACCTGGATATCTATGGTCTCTAATCAAAGCTCCACCCATCCTTATCCACGTTGTCGCTCGCTATCTCTAAATCAGCGTGGCTTATAATGGTCCACTTGTGCTCATGATGGTACTCCAGGACTGGTGTGGGGCATACTCTTGGTGACTCCTCGCTAAACCACTTGATTAGCGGTAATCGCTTGACGCTCCCTCTCAGCATACCTGGGGAGCATCACACGTAGTTTGAATATCTGAGTCGCACGAGAGGGACTCGTCAGTGTAGAAGCATTCATACGCCTCTTCCTGTGATTCAAAGACGTCGCGCTCTCTGGAGTGCCGCTTCTGCCCTCTTTGAGACCTCTTGGTGCATTGGCTGTTCGCCATCGCTATGAAAACTTGTGCCGATGGAATGCCCATTGCCTGCAGCTCTTTCGAAAACATCTATGGAGGGCTGGAAATCAAGCCAGCGTACAAGGATGAAACAATACCTTGCGTTGAACTTTAATGGCGTAGGGGGATGTCCAGGTACGCGTCATGGCTTATTCTCAGTGTCGTTCGACGTCCCACCATATATTATGCTCTGTCGGGCCTGAGCGGCCGGCACAAAGCAACTCAACGTGAGGCATTGAAACATGGACAACGTCATCCAGATTCCAGGTTGTTCTGATTTCAGCTTGCTGGTAAGGCTTGCACACTCGACTGTTAGGTCATTGGCTACAATCCAGTGGAGAGGTGATGGGAAACGCACTGCGGAAAGGAAAAGCACTCAGCTTGAGTGCCTAAGCACTCAGATCCGAAAATCCGGACTTATGGTGAGTGCTTTATTTGTTGCTCCATCTGAGTGCCTAGGGACGCACTTCATCTGAGTGCTTCAAAGCACTCAGATTCTGAGCACTTAATCTGAGTGCGCTGAATACACTACAATTTTTAGGCACTCAAATTGAGTGCGGCCGGCGCACTTAGGTTGAGTTCGGGCCGGAGGACTCAAGTTGAGTGCGGCAACGGCGCTTAGGCTGAGTTCGGCCCGAGCACTGTATCCAAGTTCGGCCTCGGTTCGGCCCGAGCTTCGCATGTGGCGGGTCCACGCAGCGGATCACCGACTTCTCTTACCTCTCGCCACCACCACTCTTCGTCCATCGGCGTGTCACAAGCAGCGATCCGATTCAAAAGCCTTGACTACACGTCCGGCGCCACCCAAAGGCTTGACTAGAAGTCAGCCAACGCGAATCTTTGGCTCAGAGTCTCAGCCTGCATTCAAGTCAGTCTACGATGTACACGTACGCAACTCTGCGCTACGGCGCAAATAACATAGCTCATGTTGGCCATATCTCATCATGGCAAAATCCAGATCTTCTCATTCTACCACTGTTCCCGGCAACAAGAAATATTGTCACTGTTGCAAACCGACTTCGTGCTCAGAATGAACCTAAGAAGAAGATCAAGCTCATAGATGGGTTTAGCGGGTAGGAAGGGTAGGAAGCACAATAACCAGTACAATCGCCTGCTGGTACGTGAATTTACCCGACTTTCTGCGCTGATTTCGTTAAATTGTATTCACCAGCGGATCACAAGGGTTGTATCTGCCTGCGCGCGGGAAAATTTTGAAACAGAAAGTGGACATGGTGGGCATGGTTGTCCGATTGGTACGATTTGAGTTCTATAATTCAATAAACAACTAATCCCTTCACTTGCTGCCTTACAGGTACTTCGAGAGGTGAATTTCTTCCGCCGCTTCCAAGGAGCTGGCGCATTTGCGCTGATCAAGGAATATTCACGAATTTTTAATGATAAACTCAAACGCGATCTTGACCTCGAAGGCGAATTGACGAAGACAGATGGAGACGATTGGGAAAATTCCGAGAACCTCCATAGAAGACGAGGGCGAGGAGTCTGGTTACGATGAGATTGAGGCTCCTCGTGTGCAATGGTTTTTTGGGCCTACGGTTCAAGGTAGCCACCATGGCATCCCCTCAATAGGACGTACAAATGGTGGCTAATACAGCCACACGCTGTCATTTGGTCTCGAGAAAAACCGGTCACCGAAAGCCACCGGTGGCTACCGCAAAGTCTCTAATGTCTACGAGAGTGGCTCCTGGCGGGCGAAGTTCAATGCTCCTTCTGTGCTAAACTAATATACGAGGAGCCTACCCGCGATCACATCTTCGAGACTTTACTCGAAAACGCTCTCATCCAAGGCATCGTCACTCGTTCACCAAAGCAGCCGGGACGCAGGCCGATCGGAAGGCACGCGCAATATGACTGGTCGGAGTTTGAGTTTTCCGAGGTTGGGGGCACACCTCATACCGTGAGGAGAAGACGCAACACCGCGTAGATATTGGAGCGTAGTTACAAATTGTCGGGTACAAGTAGAGATTCCTGCATGGCGGCAGGAAGCAGAAAACGCGTGAGAGAATGATCTGTAACGTAAACATTCACTGGACATGCTCTCGGGGACTTAGATTAGACAGAGATATCTAATTTAAATTATCCGAAAAATGACAAGCCGTGCTTCCGCATTGATGTATCACATGATCTCCACGACTTTGTTTCTTACCACCTCGACTTTAACCGCAGGATGTCAGTCGACGTTGGGAGGGAGGAACTGCGCATGTTTTATCTTTTAGCTTACGAAGTAGACACTCACTGTCGCATTAGCAGTCGACTTCGACCATACATCAGCATTAAACAGCGATGGTGCCTTCAGTCAGATTGAATTGGATCCCGGACTCACGAATGTACGACCGCCGTTGAAGAGCCTGTGCATGAAGCGATTGGAAACGGTACGCAACTCATTTTACTTTAAGCACGCGCTTATACAGGTCGCATGGCAGAAGAAAGTTATTTAGAGCTCGATGACATTAACCACTCGCAATATGTCCAGAATTTCGAAATCAGCAGCTCCAAGTCTGATCTCATTACTGCTGACCTTACGGTTTGTGCGCCAAAGGATGACGCCGAATACGACAACGATTCTTCGACCGAGCCGGTTAGAATGGAGGTGATCGACGGATCCCTTCCAGGTGCGCGGGACGTATTCTTCGCGTTCGGGAGTTGACCGGCTGTACTATCTAGACAACGACAACAACTTATCATCAGAGTTAGAGGTATCCTTCTCGATTTCATGGGTTCGAATTACTCGCGGAAACGAGTCGGTTCAATCGCGGTAAAGCTCGACCCCGAAACCATTATACAAACGACGAACAGGGTAGGGGCGCTGCAGTTGTATCAGAACATCACATACGATGATATCGACTTGACTGGCGACGAACATACTCCGCCGTATCTTTCCTTATTAGCGCACACGAGCGTAGAGGACCTCATTCCGTTCATGCAGAGTCATTTTCCTCCTCTGCTCACATACCCATCACTTGGTCTAGCCCTGCTCTTTCGCCGGGCGATCGAGTTGTTGTAGTCGCCGGGCGGTTTGTCCGTCAGAGTGGGTTTATACTTCAATTTATGGAGACAATCTCTGAAGGGCAGACCACATTGTATGCCAAAGTGATTCCCCTCCGATCGCGGCTTTTACAACCCAAATCAATCTGGACGTGCTATATATCCAAAGCTATCTAACCTTCGGCGTCACGCGTTAGATTTTGCATACGAATTCAGGTGTCGAGACCGAGTTATGTTCGACAGAAAACTATGGCACATTGAATCTGTCGACGAGCGATCGTGGACTCTTTCACTGTCTGATTCCCAAGCCTCGATTTCCGGGATTCCTTTCGATCAGGTTTGTAGAGTCTGGCAGACTGGAGATTTGGTATGTGTCAGGTGGGGTCCATATGCCAACCGTCGGGATATATAACCCGCGTTTATGCCAACGGAACGCTGCAAAATTTGGACGTGCGATATTGTTCACCATTCATCCGTCATGGCTATTGACAACCTTTTAGCCTAACAGATATCTTCCGTCTTCTTATCCTCTTTGGCATACAAACCCCACTGTAAGCGTTTAATAGTATTTACTTGGACCGCGGTCAGTCACCACCCCACTAATTCCATATGCTATAGTTTCTGAGTCGCGCGGCTGATGTCGATGTTGATGTCAATGATCCTATGATGGGGTCGGCTGCACGTTCCGAGGCACCCTATACCAGTTAGTTCAAAGGGACATGATTGACCGCGGCACAAAATTTCATGGCGTCCGAGTTCAGGTGGTGGGGCTAGGCGTACACAAAGGTCTCACGGGAGTGATCATAGGCGACCATGACAGCGAACCTAGAAAGGCTATGCTTGAACGGGCAACGCATGAAGGGAGCAGTAGCGTGGAGGCGATGCGCGCTTGCTCATCATGGAATTTTGCTGACCATCCGTAAGGACGCGTCCAACGTTCAAATACAGGATATCCCGATCGAAGACGTTATTCATGAAAGGTTAGTTGCACTCCATACTGCGAGTTTCTCACTGAACCCTGGCTTCAAGCACATCGACTCCATTGTTAGAGGCGCGGCACTTACCTCACGACATTCTGAAATCCTCTACTGTCAACACATTGGGGACCACATATCGTGGAGCGTTCCCGGTCGAAGAAGCGCGCCGTCGATCTGTCACCCCACCACCTTTAGACGTTGCCGATATTTCGGCTCCTGTTAGCGTGACACTTTCGGGTTGGTCAAAGTCAAAATACCGCTTCGCAATATGTAACAATTATAGGGGAGAACGACGGCTCTTGGATGGACATTCCCAATCTCGCCTTCAAACGGGTAGACGTTCACATTCACAATATTTCTGCCCACATGAAGACACTTACAAAAAAAGCGTTGAACGCGGAGGGCAAATTTGGGCATTTATTGCTGACCGATTCGTCAATGAACTCTTCGGTACTGACCGTGCATGGAGTTGGACCACCCATGCGAAGATTACCGTCCCAAAAATTTGTATCCGTCCACGGCGAGCCAGCGACGACGCGTTGCCGTTGAACATGGTGGTCGAGCGCGTTGTTATCATCGGGCCAGATATAGAGTAGAGGGTGTCAACGACCGGTTGGGACTTTACGCCGAAACATTGGGCGAGTGCGGGCACGGTCTCGCAGCCGACGTCGTGGGTGTTCGATTCGGAAAAAGCTCTGGTTTCTTCTTTTATCACTCAGCCCATTTATGCCTAGCCAAAACGTTTTCATTCAAAGCACAGAAGGCGTTTACCATACTACCGATTTCGAAGATTCGTAGATTCGCACGCTGAACTGTTCCCAGAAACGCCAGCCCATTTTTTTTTCTTTCAGCCGTACTATACGATGTCAAAGCACCTCGGGTTTGTACGATACGACTGCTTTCAACTAATAGTAAATAGACGAATCCAAATACGACCTAGTTACCATAGAACTATAAAACGACTGCTCGAAAATACACCCATAGCAACAGACCAATGTATAGACCAGCCTTCCTCCAACTCCGTATATCGTAGCAGGTCACTAGCCACGAGATTTCAACGCGTCGAGGAGAAATCTTATTATGCAAGTTAGCAAAGAAAGACCCGGGCCAACAAATACAGAAACTCACCATATCAAGACAATGGGTAATCAAAGAAGCTTTGTTTTCGTCGACGGATTTGAGGGCATGAGTCTGCAGATCGATTTCCAGCAGAATGATGTTCCCGAACCAGTCGGTACCGATGTCGGAGAGCCGACGCTTGAGACAGAGGTTGACGGGATGTCCCGCGTCGTTGCGCTGGTTGACGTGGACGACGGCGACCCCCATGTCCGCAGTTGTCTAATACGCGTCAAGACGCGTTGAGTCGCGTGCAAGACGCGTAGGGGACGTGTTTGATCGAGCCAGCAGGCTGGCGCCCCATGGGAGAATTTACTGATAAACTTAGTTGGATTCTACTAATCTAGTCGGCAAAAAGGCTGAGGGAATAGAGTAGGATTATCATCACGCCATCAAAGAACCGATGCCGATATCGTTGGCACCCCTCAAATATTCGCGAAAAAGTATCTAGGCTTACGGGAAGTCACCCAGTCAATGGCAGTAGATTTATAATGAATGTATTTTCTAGGACAAGTACACTATCTACTAAGACGCGGTGCCCGAAGGGCGATAAATAAGAGAAGAGGTAACCGCTTGGAGCCCGAGCTTTGTACGGGGTGGCCCGACAATGGGATCCATAAAGAAAGATGCCGTCACGTAAGAAGCGACGCGCATCCTCCTCCTCGATGAAGCGACTGGGGGATACTATCCCGCTTGTGAAAGAAACGAACATTACCAATTCGATACTGTGCACCTGGAAGTTGGTTGCACTTCGCCAGCTCGCGCACAAAGTCGCGAGAGTGCGGAAGCCCTCCCTCCTCCAAGATTGGCACTCAGTGGAAAACCACCTTGTGCCATGGGTCTGCGGGGTAGATGGGTGGTTCAGCATCGGTGCATCCCAGAAGTGGAGAAATGGTCCTCCATAGCAGCGAGCGGTGAGCTGCGAGCGCCTGGGCTGAGCAAGCTGGCGCAGTTCCGTGGAGAACCAGGTTGCCACTCTGGGACATGGAGGTGGCGCTAACTGCTAGCCGACCATCTAGAACGCTGTTGATGGCCCTGCATAGTGAATCGGGGTGTGGTTTCTTCGTGGGGTGGGCGTTGGACAGGTCAATGATCAACCGAGTGGATGGAATCGTCGGTTTGGGCGACACCGTTGGGCTCCGTTTAGAAGCGGGACGTGAGTGGCGCTTCAGATGGGAGGTATGTGGGCGCACAGGTTTTGCCTTGACGGCCTCTGCAAATGTGGTGGGGCTGGGTGGGCTTACAGGAGCCATGCTGGGTTCCGGGTCGGGTTCGGGAGTGATGAAGCGCTTGTAGTTTAATATCCAAGGTTCAAGAGTTTCAGTGATCTCGATAAACACGGGGAGGAGGGCTGCAAGGTTGTCCTCCCTTGGGGAATCTCCACAGGGTTATCTATGAAATGGTCTTGTATGCATTGTCGGAATTCACGGCGTGTCTCCAGAAAAGCCGCTGCTTCCTTTCTGAGCTTGGTAAGGCTCCAACCATTTCGTTTTCGTTTGTGGAATCCGGCAAACAAAACGGTAATGGTTTCAAACCGTTTATAAACTGTTTTCGGGGCTCAGAAATTCAATACCCTCAAGCCGTATCGCTAACGACTCTAATCGATCATTTCCAATGTATGTTCCGCCGTATGTGTCTTTGAACATCATGGATGATTCTGTGAGGCAGAATTTGGGACGTACCAGCACATCAGGACCAAGCGAGGGTATTTCCTTATTTGGAACAACTACACAACGCGAACGACCGAGGCCCGTAACCAACCCGTAACCTCAGTATCGCAGAGGAAGCATTTCTATGGCATTGTTAAGGGTGTCGTGATATAAACTCGGCGGGCTCACCTTTTTCTGACCTCATTTCATGCGCTGGAAGACTGCTAATTAGCTCCAACATGGAAACTGTTTATAAACTGTTTCTGCACCCTGGCAAATAAAACGAAACGAAAACGATTATAACCGTGTATAAACGTTTACAAACGGAAATGGTTGGAGCCTTAGAGCTTGGTGGACAGGTAGTCGATCGTTGTGTGGGACTGAGGGACGGCGGCCTGAGGGGGCGCTGAGTTTGGGGCGTGGTCATGGCGGGGGG
>JAWWNJ010000351.1:0-44405 GCA_037176885.1 Favolaschia claudopus
GACTCACTGTGGAACCAGAGGTTTGATGGCGCGATGGGGTTGGAGCCCGATATAGGGAGCCAGATGCTACGCAGAGGGCGTCCAATCACGCAAACAAGAAACAATATTGATACTGACTAGATTGCGTCCGCTGGATGGAAGAGCTGCCATGTGAGTGCATCTTCCCCGTATATGGATCTTGAAGCCCTAGACCGCCAGCGCCAGAATGTCCTGGTCGCTCCAGCGCTTCAATGCGAGCTTCAGTCCTCGCGATTTGTTCTACCAAAGAATTTATTAGAGCTGGTCAGAGGCGTGTCAGCTTCAAATACACCTTCTAATATCTGAGTGCCTGTAGCGCGCCCTTCGTCCGCGTATTCACAGTCGCTATAACTGAGAGAGCGGGAGCATTGGCCGCATTGTGGACGTACGCCATCACATTTCTATTAAATAATCAACATTTTGTTTGTGCAGGAAGAATTGTCTGTCTTACAACTCTACGCCGTCTGTCGGAGTCAAGATTCAGGATTAAGAAATGTTGAAGGCCGAATGGTTGGTGCAGCGTACCTGCAATTAACACAGACCTTGTCCCAACGCGAGGTAAACATGGAGGAACGGGAAGTAGACTTGGATGATGCAATGAGCTCAAGCAGCACCCTACCTTATATATTGTACGAAGCGCAGGTGGATGACTTCCGGGGATGACTTCTGAGAAAATGGAGCATGAACTTGGCCACAAGATGCCTTAACATCGAACGAAAACACGGAGAGAGTGAAACATTGACGAGCTTAGGCGACGCAGAAAATAAAAACAAGATTGCTGACAACTTGGTGATTTCGAGCATGAACCTTGCGAGTCGGAGTCTGTCCGTTGCCGCGTGGCACTGTTAGACCTACTGCGCGAAAATGAATGAACAAAACGAAAGGCGTTAGACAGCGAGGTGCTATTGAGAACTGTTTTGTTGAGAGCAAGTTGGCGCTCGTTTCTGCACGTAAGGTTCCGATTAGGCGCAGGGGACGTCAGTGCTCAAGTGTTACAAGTGGCCAAGACAGTTTAGCGTAGCTTGAGAATCATCTGGTGCCATGCTGCTTGAGGGGTTCAGAAGCGCCTTAGCCAATTGGAATGCTTGTTGGGACCAGATGAGCCTCGAATCTTAGCTTGCAAAAAGGTGGAGTTGACGGTTGAAGACAAGTTCAAGTGTGATCAAAACAGGATGATTGAAACTTTTCCCCATTCGGCCACGTATAGTTCGTTCGTTGTGTGGGCTTTCGTGGCCACAATGCCGGCTTACACCACCGTTTGTTCCGGACCTCCGGAGGACGTTTTGACAGATGCTGTTAGCTGACATCTCCGAAACATTCCCTGGAGACCGAAACATCGATTCCCAGACAATCCGTCGGCGATGATGTCCTGGGGACATTCTGCGCTGAAGCTCTCCAGGACATTAGAGCCAGTTTGCTGACGGCGCTTGCCATAAATAATATTTGAATTGCTTCTTAAATTCGATCAAAATACAAATAAAAAAATGGTATTGCAAGCAACAAAAGTATACATTGAGTGGCTACACAAATGATTCTAGGAGGGAGAGGAGAAGAGGAGGGAGAGGAAGTAAATGATAATTTTCCGGAAGATGGAGAGAAAGAGAGGTGGGGAGAGGGCCGAAGCGTGTTGATGAGAGAGGCTTGGGGAGGACGACGGCAAGGACTTTGATGAAGGTTTGCATGGGTTACACTCTTGAGAAGTTTTCAGCTTGCGGCCTTGGACTCTTGCGACCGTTGTCTTGCAGTCTCAGCCTTGCACAGTGAGGTTCTTGGATCTTGCGGACTTGCGACTCTTGCCTGAGGTGGAGAGATCTTCGTGCCACAACGGACTTGAAGAGGCTTGAAGATTGAAGCTTGAAGGGATGTTGAGGAGAGATGACAGTGTCAGAGGCTTCGAGCTTCCTTCTGGGGTGTCGTGAAAGACGAGGAGTTTGGAGGGGGGATGAGGGAAGAAGACAAGAGAGTGACGTGGCAGCGGAGACCGTAATGACAAACATCACCATTGAATGATGCCACGTCATGATGCGATGTGGGGACTTCATCGTTTTCTCGAGTTCGACGCCAAATCCAGCAGCAAAAGGTTGCGTCCGCTCGAGGAACTTCATGAACTTCCTTGGAATACATTGTGCATTCAATACTAAGTCACAAGGAGTTTATTGGGGGATATAGCTACTCCAAATACAGTACTTGTTGAATCAGACGAGCTTAAGATTCCAGTATATATCTTAAGATTTGAACAACCTTCTAGGATGTCCTTCAACCATCCACAGACTGTCCCAACCACGCTTCTGAGGACATTTCGAAATTGAGAGCTGTTGGAGCTCGCAAATCATGGTTCCGAGGACATCACACCTCGGACATTATTTTGACATTTGAATAAAATGGTGGTGTAGAGTAACCATGAAACAATTCCTTCTCAACTCTTTGTTGCATCACTGAGATTGGCGCAGACGTGGCATTCCAACTTTGTTCGATGAATAAATATTTACTTTCTTGCTGTAAGCCTGCCAGCTTACGACTGGGCCGAAGTCCTTATATAGCCCGCGTGAGTGATCAGTACAACTGATCATTTATCTTCCTTTTGGTGTACTGGTCTAGCACGCGGCTCGGACCTGTTTACATTAAATGATCAGTTAGGCGCTGGCAGGAACGCGCAAAGTTCAATTCACCCCGGAGGCAATTGATTACAATATCAATTTACCCAATGGCCACGTGATGAGAACCCGCGTCACCGGCCGCCAGCGGCAGGGATGGCAACCCTGGGAATGATGTATGAGATCCAATCCCTTTGAAGAAACCCACTACAGTTCCGGACACCTCGGCCATCCGGAGAGGGAGACAGTTCTTCAGTCAGGGGGAGGGTGTAAGCCTGCCAGCTTACGACTGGGCCGAAGTCCTTATATAGCCCGCGTGAGTGATCAGTACAACTGATCATTTATCTTCCTTTTGGTGTACTGGTCTAGCACGCGGCTCGGACCTGTTTACACTTGCTTCTTGCAGATTCAGTACCGCACAGCTTCGAGTGCTGATTAATTCCCGTTCGTCCGTGAATCAGGAACGAGTCAGTAGCACAATATTGTAGGTCAGCAAAGCTCTCGCCTTAGTAATTAGTCTATCGACACTGTCCAAATTCGATGCGTCGCAGTCCGTTATATTTCGAATTCTATCCTCGACGAGCAAAGGGATACCGTATCGACATTCGTAAAACCGCACATCCTGCTCAGTCTCCAACTTGTTGCTTCCGCGAAAGCGACACGATGAACGGCCAACTCTCTAAAATTAAATCTCAGAGAACCTGGCTCCATGGTTCAAACTCTCCAGAGCTCAACTGAGTTCAATCCGCACAAGTTACAGAAATGCCGTTTTTGTGGCGCAGCGGGTTAAAGACAGTGGGCCCCATGGACGGAGAACAGACAGAAAAGCGCAAGCACAATTGTCAGAGGATCCGGAATTGAGCAAGTTGTGAATTTTCCGTTAATGTTCCGGATCGTCTCCAAACTTCAAGTTCAATCGAGTCGCGGAGGTCAGCGCCGAAGTGTTTGACTTGTGCTCGTCAGTCGAGTCAATTCTGGGGCGGCATACAGTCATTCCGGGTCGTGCTTTCTCAGCCTGAAGGCTGAAGTACACACTGTTCACGTACATGATAAGATTGAACAACATCGTTGTCATCAATGTTCGGGTGAGTCGGAGAAACGCGAATCCTCTGGGCCCATTCCGCTACAGTTTGTATGATGAGGGTTTCCAGCGCTGCTGATGCGTCCCAGGCCTTGTGCCTCAAACCTGCACAAAAAATATGCGAGAATATTTTTGTTCAAGGTTCCTGAATAGGCACTGACGTCACGCGTTTGATTGATTGACGCGACTCGGACGCGGAACGCGTTCCCTCGCATCGCTTTTCCATATGTTGAATTGTCGACTGCGCAGAGACCGCTGAAGAGAACAGCAGTAGTATACCTAAACTATTATGATTCAGTGAATACTGAAGGTTATTCCGATAGTGTTTCACGATCTGAGTCTCAGAATCGGCGGTGAAGGTCGCTGTAGCATGGGTTGTCGACGATTTACCCGGATAACCGCAAGGCGTCGGGTGGATGCTGCGCGACGGAATAAACAAGAGATTGGGTACCAGTTGAATGAATCAGACCTGAGTAAAGCATACCGTCCTCCGTAGATTTGCTGTGGAGAATTCAAAAGTCCATTGAATTGAGGTTCGACTGTCCGTGCCACAGTTTAGACGTCCGGGTTACCGCTCCACTCCCGAAGTGTGCACACGATGACGGCCTGCCAGCATCTCTGAGTCTAAGATGCCGGGAGAACATGTGAGTTTTCAAGTCTTTCAAAAATTTCCAGCAGGTGAAGCGGATCAGACACGATGATCCCCACCCTGCACAAGTTCACTGACGCCCTAAGACGCACCGCCAATTCAGACTGCAGAGAATTTTTGGATACTGGCTCAAAACATGTCAGATGGCGAACAGCGCCGATGGTCACCGCTTCCCGACGGAATTCGCAGCTAACGCTGCGCTAAAGGGTCGAGCTCCTGCGGACCAGCGGTTGGGGTAAGCACAAGTGTAACGGCTGAGAGTGGCCGGGCACTGTATAAACGGCCCGCGTAGCTTTCAGATATCAAGACCGTCGCACAACCGCCGGAGCGACTTGGAATGTGGGAAGGAAGTCGCTTGCAAGTTGACCGTGGCGTTGAAGTGGGAAGAGGTAAAGTTTGCTTCGGATCACTCCGAGGTTTGTGGTTGTCTGCCAAAAGCTTGTCAAGTTTCGCCGTTCAGCCAAAAGTATTCTACTCAAAACGAACGCCGTAGAGGCGTCCTACCACAATTATGGCGTTTCCCAGTGCTATTCATGACCCACTGGCCATAAATTTGCGCGGACAGACTGCTGTCCTAATATCAAGGCTTCCCTCCGACTCGCCTCACGGTACCACACTAGAATCGGCACTTGCTCAACCTCTTGCTCAATTTTTGAACGCGCTATCCACGCTATATCACTCCCGGAGCTTACAACACTAGTGGCGACGATTTTCCGCCCAATTCTACTCGATCTATCAGCCCGATGGTTAGATGGACCACAAAATACTGAAGAACAACTGGTGGCTCTCTGTTATCTCCTCGAGGTTCACGAAGAACTTTTCCCGTACGCGTCTTGTGTTGGTGTGCTGGGAAACCCGTTCAATTTTTTTCTTCTAGGGTTCTCCACGGATTACTCCAACGTCCAATGTTTGTAAACGGACCACTTGCATTTGTTTTGGAAGCCGATTCTCCTCTTTCTATCGATGTCCCACGATTACACCGACTATTGCTTGCCTACTATCGCATTTTGCAAGCCAACCGAGAATTGCCGCTCTATCTGAGTTGGTCTCTCGCCCCATTATCGTGCCTGATATGGACACCAGAGCTCGATAATGCCGTTCGCCTTTTGGCAATCCGCTGTTACTCCTTGCAAAGTGGTATGGGGGAAGGGGAACGCGAGAAAATGGAATCTGAAATTCTGGGGCAATCCGGTGGAGTTGACTGCCCTCTCGAATACGGGAGGAACGCGGATGGGACTCCCATTGAGATGGACGGATGGGTTATGCCGGTGTTTGAAGTCCAACGAATCCGAGAGATGCGGCGGCAGATTGTCACGGAACCGCACAATTACTACGAAGGCGGCCAGAACGAGTCATGGCCCCTCAGGTGCGTGCATAATTGTAAACGTTGTTGTTATTGACTTATGAATATTCTAGTCCCCGCTTGGTAGATGTGCATGGAGTCCTACTATTCCGTGAAAATGGTTTTCCGTCGGTAACCTCACCACTTATTTCCACACCGACAACCGTTGAAGCCTTGCGCACCCTTGCAACACACATCTCGTTACGCCTCCCTACGCTCATCTCATCCCCTCCATCGTCAGGCAAAACTCTGCTGCTGTCCCATATGGCAGAGTTGCTACATCCCGGAATCAAGAACCAGATCATCCACATCCACTTAGCCGACACCTCCCTCGACCCGCGTTCCCTATTGGGCTCGTACGTCTCTTCCCCCACCCGGCCTGGGACGTTCGAATGGCAGGAAGGTGTACTGGTGCGTTCGATGCGCCAGGGCCGATGGGTGGTGTTTGAGGATATCGACCGCGGCAGTAACGAGGTGCTTGGGGTTCTCAAACCTCTCGTGGAGTCCCTTGGTCCCGGAAAGTGGATCGGTCAACGCGCGTCGCTCGATGTCCCGAGTCGTGGCAAAATCATCGCCGCCGATGGGTTCGCCATCTTTGCCACAAGATCTGCTGTCCCCTCGCGTACTGGCACCCTTCCTCCTCCTCTCTTCTATGGGTCACATAAATTCCATGAAATTCTCCTTCCGAGCCCCACATCGGAGGACCTTCAGACCATCATTGATTCGCGATTTCCGCGCCTTGCGGGGAGGGCTGCGCGAGCATTCATTCGACTTTGGGAAGCAGTACGTGCGTTGGGGTCGGCTGCTTCCACCAGAGATGTAGGGTTGCGAGATTTGGAAACGTTTTGCACCCGGATACAAAGGCTGCTGCCGTCCAACGCGATGGACGTCGACTCGGATGCGACAGACGCTCACACCACGCTTTCCTCGATATTCCCGAATACCACACTACGGGAAGATCTGTACCTCGAGAGCCGAGACGTGTTCTTTGGCGCCGGAACAACTACCGCCTCAGCTCGTGTTCACCTTGAGAATATTGCGCGCGTTATCGGGGAACACCTTGGGCTTGACCCTGAGCGCGGTGCATGGGTACTTAACGGACGCGTACCCGATTTGACTGTTGAAAAGGACGTCAATGGTCGAACAGTCGCACTCAGCGTCGGCCGAACGCGTCTCCTTGCACATGAGGGGAAGGTTGAGATGGCAGCGCCCCCCGCCCGCCCATTCGCGATGCATCGGCCCGCCGTGATGCTGCTGTCGCGCATTGCTACTGCCGTGTCTATTGGGGAGCCTGTCCTGCTCACCGGAGAGACGGGGACAGGGAAGACGAGTGTCATAACACATTTGGCTTCCGTCCTCCGGAGACCTCTTATATCGCTCAACTTGTCCCATCAAACCGAGTCGGCCGATCTTGTAGGGGGGTTCAAGCCCATTGATGCCAGGGTCCCAGGGTCAGCTTTACACGAACGGTTTCTGGAGCTGTTCGGGGGCACGTTTAGTCGGAGGAAGAACGAGAAGTTTGAGGCGGAGGTGAGGAAGGCTGTGGGTGAGGGGAGGTGGAAGAGGGCTGTTGGTTTGTGGAAGGAAAGCATACGGTTGGCGAAGGAGAGGATTCAGGCGAAAGCGACGGTTGATCCAATGTGAGTATTCATCAATAATTTCTACCTTCTGTCAGTGACCTCGAAGCACAGGGAGGATCCCAATGCCAATGGAGATACACCGCGGAAGAGGAGGAAGGTTGATCATGCGCTCAATGTCTCCGAGGCGGACTGGGCCGCTTTTGAGAAGGATGTAGGCGAGTTCGAGGTTCAGCATGTACATGCCAAAGGTAAATTTGCGTTTGGCTTCGTCGAAGGCCCGCTCGTGAAGGCTCTGCGTTCTGGGGAATGGTGCGTCCGCTGCTTGACCTTGACGAAGCTGGAATAATCTTTGAATAGGGTACTCCTTGATGAAGTCAATCTTGCAAGTCCCGAGACACTTGAATGCATATCCTCGCTCCTGCATAGTCCCACTGCATCCATCACTTTGACTGAACAAGGGTCACTGGAACCAGTTCCCAGGCACCCCGACTTCCGTCTCTTTGCTTGCATGAACCCCGCCACCGACGTCGGCAAGAAGGATCTCCCTCCGAACATTCGGTCTCGCTTCATTGAGATTGACGTCCCTCCCCCGGATGCCGATAGAGAAACTTTGCTCAGCATTGTCAACCAGTACATTGGCGATAAGGCGGTCGGCGACAAAGCAGCTATAATGAATGTTGCCGAGTTTTACGCTGCTGTGAAGCAGCTGGCGGATACGCGTCAAATTGCGGACGGGTCGAATCACAAACCTCATTACAGCATGCGAACATTGGCGCGTGCGCTTACTTTCGCGGCGGACATTGCAAGTACGTATAGCCTGCGGAGGGCGATCTGGGAGGGGTGTCTGATGGCGTTCACTATGGTCCTCGATGCTCCTAGTGCAGAGATTGTGACAGCTCTCGCGCAAAAGCATCTCTTGATGGGTGTGCGGAATCCTCGTTCTATGCTCACGAAGGAACCATCTGTCCCCCAAGGTCGTTCTGCCGATGAATTTGTGAAGTTTGGCCCGTTCTATCTTGAGAAAGGACCCTCGCCTTCGTCTCTCGCGGAAGACTACATTCTGACACCGTCGGTTGAGACCAAGTTGATTGACCTCGCGCGCATCATTCTCACACGGAGATTTCCCGTCTTGATTGAGGGGCCAACATCCAGCGGGAAAACAAGCTCTGTCGAATATCTTGCGAAGCGGACCGGTCATAGATTCATCCGCATCAATAACCACGAGCATACCGATATCCAGGAATATTTGGGGTCCTATGTTTCTGACCCCGTTACCGGCAAGCTGGTCTTCAAAGACGGTCTCTTGGTCACAGCGCTGAGGAATGGAGACTGGATTGTCCTTGATGAACTCAATTTGGCCCCAACGGACGTCCTGGAAGCTCTCAACAGGTTATTGGACGACAACCGCGAACTTGTCATTCCAGAGACCCAGGAAGTTGTCCGGCCGCACCCTCACTTTATGTTGTTTGCTACCCAAAATCCACCGGGCTTGTACGCCGGACGCAAGGTCCTTTCGCGCGCCTTCCGCAATCGATTTCTCGAAGTACATTTTGAGGACGTCCCTCAGGCGGAGCTCGAGACGATTCTATGCCAGAGATGCCGAATAGCTCCTTCCTATGGCAAGAAGATCGTCAACGTCTTCCGTGACCTCCAGAAACGTCGTCAGTTCGGCCGCGTTTTCGAGACCAAACAAAGTTTCGCCACTTTACGTGACCTGTTTCGTTGGGCCGGGAGAGATGCTATTGGGTACCAAGAGTTGGCCGAAAATGGCTACATGCTCCTAGCGGAACGGGCTCGTCGAGAGGACGACAAGGTTGCGGTTAAGGAGGTCATTGAATCCGTCATGGGCGTCAAAATCGATGAGAAGGCAATCTATAACCTGCATAGTGCGGACGTTGACTTTCACACATATTTAGGCTGTCCCATTCCCTCCTCTTCCCCTAACCTCGTTTGGACCAGTGCAATGCAACGACTTTTCATTCTTGTCAGTCGAGCCCTTCGCTTCAATGAGCCGGTTTTACTAGTGGGAGAAACCGGATCGGGCAAGACATCTGTTTGTCAAATTTTTGCAGACGCTTCCTCCCAGGTCCTTCATGGCCTCAACTGTCATCAGAACACGGAGACGGCGGATTTGATAGGTGGGCTTCGACCGGTTAGAAACAAAAGCGCTCGAGAGGCCGAGGTCTACACCGAAGGGATGGATATCTTGCAGCATCTCGGCCTGACTCCCACAGCGCCGACCCTGGAATCGGTGATGCATGCCGTGAAGGCGGCGTTGGAATCTCCGACGGTGGAGGACCTGGAATCGCGTTCGCGGTTGGAAGATGTCAGGCGCAAGTGCTTACGGTTAGCCTCAATCTTCGAATGGCACGATGGGCCGTTGGTTGATGCCATGCGCAATGGCGATGTGTTTCTGCTGGACGAGATTTCTTTGGCCGACGATTCCGTCCTTGAACGTTTGAACAGTGTTCTGGAGCCGGGTAGAACACTCGTCTTGGCGGAACGGGGCGGGAATGATCTCGAGTATCCTGCTATACGGGCCGCCGACTCCTTCAAGCTTGTCGCCACGATGAATCCTGGCGGGGACTACGGGAAGAAAGAACTTTCACCCGCTCTCCGCAATCGCTTCACAGAGATTTGGGTCCCGCCGGTGAACGAACACCAGGACCTCGAGTTGATCATCGACCATACGTGGAAGGTCGAGCCACTGCGGGCATATACCTCGAAAGTGCTCGGCTTTACTGAGTGGCTTTCAGCAAAGATAGGCGATACAAGTATGTCGAGTTTGCGAGATATCATGGTGCGTCGACCCGGGTTCTTCTTCGTCCACTGAACGGTACTATCAGGCATGGGTTGCCTTCTCTAATTCAGTTTATCCTGTCGGAGCAGACGAAGGTATAGCAGCAAATGAGATTTTTGTAAGTCTTGCGCCATAAGAATCTTTTCGCTGTTCGTTCAATAAGGCAAATTCTAGCACCACGCTGCCCATATGACCTTTCTGGATGGCCTGGGGTCTCTCCCTCAACTGTCGGGGTACTCGCGAGAGGCGATCGTGAAACTCAAAGACGAAGCTCTTGCGATGCTGCACGTTCTTGCTCCCCTGCCGACCTCTGAGGGCCATGTTCCCATTTACGATTCTTCGAACTGGATACAACTAGGCACCTTCGCTATCCCTCGCGGCCCCCTAGAACCGTCCTTGTCAACTTTTAACCTTCGTGCTCCGACTACGCAGGATAATGCCATGCGTGTCGTTCGTGCATGTCAAGTCCCCAAGCCGATACTGCTAGAGGGGAGTCCCGGTGTAGGGAAGACGAGCTTGGTCAATGCTCTCGCCCACCTCGCAGGGCATCGGCTTTGTCGCATCAATCTTTCGGACCAAACGGACTTAATTGATCTCTTCGGCTCCGATCTCCCGGTCGAAAGCGGGGCTCCTGGGGAGTTTGCCTGGAAGGATGCCGAATTCCTCACGGCGTTGCAGCAAGGGCACTGGGTGCTCCTGGACGAGATGAATCTTGCGCCCCAGGCCGTTCTCGAGGGTCTGAATGCCGTCCTGGACCATCGCGGGACGGTCTACATCCCCGAATTGGGTCGTTCGTTCTCTCGCCATCCTGCATTCCGTATTTTCGCTGCTCAGAATCCGCTCAATCAAGGCGGCGGACGGAAAGGGCTTCCCAAGTCCTTTGTTAACCGGTTCACCAAAGTCTATGTCGAAGAGCTGACACCGAACGACCTGCTCCTTGTTTGCCAGCACCTTTTCCCGGCTATCGCGCCAGAGACTCTGCAAGGGATGATCTCGTTCAACACAACACTCAACGACGAGATCTCGGTGCGACGCTCCTTTGCGAGGGAAGGGAGCCCATGGGAGTTCAACCTCCGCGACGTACTACGTTGGGCAGCTCTTCTCAGCGCATTGCCCGCTCTCACTCAACCCAGCGAACTTCTTCGCAGCGTCTATCTAGAACGCTTCCGCGACCCTGACGATCGGTCCCGTGCTCAGCGAATTTTTGACCAGAAAGCGCCGAATGCGATTCAGGAATTCGATAAGAGACCTCGCTGGGCTATTTCCGCCCAACATCTCCAATTTGGTGGTTTTTGTTTCCCTCGTCAAAACTATGCATCCCCTCGTCGTCCCGGTCGCCTACTGAAGACGCAACTCACAGGATTAGAAGCCGTTGGACACTGTGTGTCCCAATCCTGGCTGTCTATAATCACAGGGGCACGTAACAGCGGGAAGACGGAGTTGGTCCGAGCTCTTGCCAACTTCTCAGGACGCCCACTTCACGAAATAGCTCTGAACACCGCCACGGACACCATGGACATCATTGGCAGTTTCGAGCAAGTCGACGATCGTGGACATGTACTCGGAGTCGTCGACAGCCTTCTTTCCGTTCTGAAGTCCCGTGTACGGTCGGTGAACGGCTCACGTCCCTCTCATTTGTTACTGTACGACCAATTGTCGAAGGCTCGTAAGGACGCGTCGACTGGTGGTGATCCCACGGCTGTGCTCTTACTGACCACGAAGTTGATCAATGAACTACGGCTAGTGGCCGTTGACGCAGATGAAAATGCTCACCTGCGAAAATTACAAGATCAAGTCGAGCAGCTCGTGAGTCGGCGAGATGGACCGGGACGCTTCGAATGGGTAGATGGTCCCTTAATTCGAGCGATGAGAGAAGGTGAATGGCTTTTGCTTGACGGGGCCAACCTATGCAACCCATCAGTCCTCGATCGTCTCAATTCGCTTTGCGAAGTCAATGGGTTCCTCACTCTGAGCGAACGAGGTTACGTTGATGGTTCAGTACAGATTCTCAGACCTCATCCCGGCTTTCGCATCTTCATGTGCGTCGATCCACAACACGGCGAGTTGTCGAGAGCCATGCGAAATCGGGGGATCGAGATCAATCTTCCATCTCAGCCAATCGCCGACGATTCCGTCGTGCTTCAAGACCATCTTCGCTTACCTCTTTCGCTTAAATGGCCCGATGTAAAAACCTTCGATACTCGACGACGCGGTTTAGTGCACGATATCCATTCGACCGAGACCCTTGCGACTATCTCTGGCCGCGTTCTTGATCAGGATTCCCAGTCATCAAGTCTGTTGGATCGTGTCAGCCTGTTGTCCGGCGCTTCTTCAGCTGTGTACCAATTTGCTGCTCGCACAATCCCCGCTGCCTACACCTTGCATTTTCAGCGTTTCGCCGTTCAGGCCGGTGGTTTGGAAGTTTTCCGCAACCTTCTGCGCGCTGTACCAACTCCTGGTCTTCTCCCCGCGACCAGCTCTGTTGCCGAGGCTTATGCTCGCTCATGGGGTTTACCCCTTGATTTTGTTTGTGCACAGGTTTGGTTCTTTTTTTTTCCATAACGGACCTTCGCTAAAACGTTGTAGCCTATACTATTCTCCTTGGATTCTTCGGCCACTGCACAGCGCTCTGATACTGATGGGCATTCGATGTTGAAGGCGCTCGATCTCAATGTCAGTCTGTACCTCAATTCCGAAGCTGCAGAATCCATTGAAGCCCGCATCAATCCCGAGCACGCCTACAGCAACGCTCGAGCACTGAAAGAAATCGACACTGTGATTGAGACCGTTCGAAATTTGGCTGTTGCGGCATTGAGTGGAATGACTAGAGACCTACCGGCGAACATGGTATGGCTCAATTGTTCGTACGATAATGTCCAAACTAATACCTTGCCAGGCTTCAATTCACTTGGCGTCCAGATCTCTTCAATATGCCAATCATTTGCAGAGGGCCAGAGGGACGACACACTTCGATTACTCCGCTGTTCAGGCGATCTCCAGCTGGCTCAGCGATGCCCTCGAAGGCTGCCCTTCGAATTACTTACCTCTCGCTCAACGCGTAAGAGTTTTAAGGGAGACAGTGGCTTTGTCGACCGGCCTTGGTATGAATGAAATGTGGTCAAAATTTTCGGCCGATGGTGATTTCCACCCTTCCGCTGCAATGATGGCGCTTGATGAATCCGCTCGGCGTTTGAGTTCAAGGGAATCCGCCGAAACCCAAGGTAAGTCTTGTGCACTTGACGGCGCATTTTTTTTTCTCATTTCAGTGCAGCACTTCGGAGTCAATGTTTCGAATTGATATGTCTGAGTCCGCTACAAGAGTCTGCTTCCGTTGAAGAGAAGAAAGCTTTCGACCTGCTCCATGGTGATTTGCTCAAGGTACGCCGTTATCATGTCTTGAACATTTATTTTTACAACGTGTACTCCTCAGCGCTTGCAAGCAGCTTCTTCGAGTCCAGTCGAGTCTGGTGCTCAATGCGAGTTTGATTCTCTTATTCCCCAGCTTGGGATCCTCGCGTCGTGCACGGCCACACAGGTATGCAATCATTTCTGGGACGAACTCAAATTTAAATTCTATCAGAATCTGGTCAATAAGATAGAACGGTTCCTTCAAATCGAACGTCTCCAGCCATCCAGCTCCCTGAATCGCCTTGTCGTGTATCAGCACTTGAGCTGGACTCTCAAAGCCCAGAAAGGTAAATTTCATTATATTCCCACACTCCGTGTCAAGTCTGGCAATCAGCGAGGCCGGGCGCGGCCGAGTCCCACTTGCTGCTCATTTGAATGGAATGTGACTGACATGGTTCAGATGTTTCCTCACTCACTCTGCGCCTCCAACTACAGTGGCTCAGTAATCTCTGGTCTACCGTTGCTGACGTATGTCGTTCATTGTTCGTGACTTTTTCAGATTCATCGGCATTGATGATTCTGCTCAGGATGGTCCGGCAATGTTCCTTCGCCCTTTGGAAATCAGGTCGACCATTGCGTCTTGGTAAGGGCTTCGAAATCTTGGTGGTTGTAACTGATCAAAGAACAGCAACATGAAGAGTGGCTCTCTGACTACTTTGGCGGCGTTCGAAAGGAATATGCAGCGTCGCTTGGCATTGGTTCTTTTTCATTGCGAGGACAATACACCACGGGTTGAACAGCTCGCGCGAGTCCTACGACAGGGTGTACAGCTGGTGCGTATTCTGTGACACTATACCAATAGCGTTAAGTTTTGACCATTCTCTAGGTCGCTGCTTGCTTTGCTCCGGAGGCGGACGAAATTCGGCCAACATTGGGAAGCATCGAGCTGGACCTGAAGCAAGCATTAACTGCCTTAGACCGCTTGAAAAGTATGCCCTTCCAGGCTGCATTCAAGTTGCACCTTAGACCTCACCTGCAACGCCTTGTTTCACCATCCCACTCTCGTCAACAGCGTGTCGTAGATCTGGGATCGTGCTGGATGGGTTTGGCTCGAACCATCTTCGAACTCTTCGTTCCAGATGCACCTGTGGATCCCGCCGCTATACAGAATTGCGCCGTCGAGTTCTGGAAGCACCTACGACAGTCTCTTTCTGAGCAACTCCATCTCCACACTCAGCTGGAGCTCTCGACCACTGGGAATTCAGAGAACATTGCCGTTCGCTATCTCCGAGCTCAGCTTGCGGAGGCTGATGACCACCTGCAACACATCTCAAGTCATCCTCTACGTGTCAATATTTCTCGCTTGCACCTGTTTTGGTCCGAAGTGGCACAATTTCTAAACCACATCATTTCGCGGTCCAAAACCGATATTTTGGTTGCTTCACTGCGGGATGGGGAGGAGAGCGCCATTCTGCGCGAAAATGTCGTGCAGCAATCCATGGCCGGATTCAGTCAGCGGCTAGATTCAGTCTATCCCGAGTTCGCAGACATCAATACTCCATTGAAGCTTGCGGTATTTTACTTCCGGATCGGACTGCGCCTTGTTGCTTCCACCTTCATCTTGTCCGATCCTGCCTGTGATTACGCTGTAGACCTGTCTCAGTCACTTGTGGCGTTCCCATCCGCACGAGCGTCGGCGGCGATACTGACAGATCCCCGAATCCCGGCCACTCGTTGTGACTCCTTTCAGGCATCTGCTGCTGAACCTGGCTGCTGTCGTTGTCGATGCTCGTGCCGGAATAGACAGCGCAACATATGCGGACCTTA
Source organism: Favolaschia claudopus (assembly GCA_037176885.1). Taxonomy (NCBI): domain Eukaryota; kingdom Fungi; phylum Basidiomycota; class Agaricomycetes; order Agaricales; family Mycenaceae; genus Favolaschia; species Favolaschia claudopus. The sequence goes on from JAWWNJ010000351.1 coordinate 15,240, forward strand.
TCCAGACCACCTATGAGCAGGCCCAGCGCCTCTGGCGCATCGATCGTGCTCGAGAAGGAGAAGCGGCGGCGGCCTCTGTCTCGCTCTATCGGCATAAGGTGGACTACAATGATGTCGGGGAAGCAGAAATGGAGGAGCGAGAGTTCCTCCTCCTTTTCCCTCAGTTCGAGAATGTTCTTGACGCGGACATGCAGATCGAAGCTCTCGCCGTCGACGGCACTCTTGCTTCCCGCCTTGAAAGTATAGAAGTTTCACAGCTTGCGGAACTTCACCATACCCTGTTCGGCGACAGCGATGATAGGGCTGTCAAAGGGCTCGAGATCTTCTCTCAGCTGCGCAAGAACACGCTCGAGACCCTTCTCCACACTCGCTTCCCTTCTCTTTCCGAGCGGCTTGATGCTGAAAGCCTCCACTTCCAGTTAGCCCTTATCCGTGATCGTCTGTCTTCGATGCAGACAGCATCGTCTACTGACAGCCAGCCATACAACTTCTACGTCGACGCAAACATTCCCGAGGCAAAGAAGGCGGTGGCGGTCATCCACGCTCTCAAAGCGCGGCTTCAAAACTTGATACAGGAGTGGGCCTGATCAAATGGTTCTTCAGCACTTGGTCGGCCGCTGTGACACTGTTTTAGCCCTTGATCTCAGCAGTCCAGTTGCCAAGGTCTTGTCGGCGTTGGAGCAATTGTTGATCCAGACCGCTGACTGGGAGATTTACGCTAACCGGCATAACACGTTGAAAGACCATCAGTCGGCTCTCACCAACCTGATCGTCGAGTGGCGAAGGCTGGAATTAGCGTGCTGGAAGGTTCTTCTCGAATCGCAGGCCAAGTCATTCGCAGACGGTACGGCAGATTGGTGGTTCCACATATACGACGCGACCATCTGCGGCTCGCTGGATGCCCGCCGAACGTGAACGGAATGATCAGCAACGACCCTGACGGATTATCTTTCAAAGCTCATACCCCTGTTGGATGACTTTATTCGTTCGAGCCCTCTCGGCCAGTTCCAAGCTAGGATGGAATTACTGCGAAGCTTCGAAATCTTCTGTGTCCGTTTGGCCAGTACCAAAACCGGAATCTTCCAGCAAACTTTACACCGCGTTTCGTCGTATCTTACACGCTACACAAGCATCTTTCGCTCTAAGTCGTCGCAAACCTCCGCCAAATTGTTGGAAGAGCGCGGCGTTCTCGAAAAGGAGCTCCGAGGTTTCATCAAGTTGGCAAGCTGGAAGGACATCAATGTACAGGCACTGAAGGCTAGTGCACAACGCACCCATCACCAATTGTACAAGCTTATTCGCAAGTTCCGTGACGTTCTCCGTCAGCCAGTTTCAGATCAATTGCGTCAACAGTACGCAGGTGACTCTGAAAGTCGACGCCTCGATCTTCATCAGTCCTCCGAATCTTTCGATGCACTTCCTCTCTCTCCCTTCCCGAGCAACAGCTCAGGCTCTGTTTTGGCGCCGGCACGTCTGCAGGATCTCACCTCCACGTTCAAAAAGTTCGCCGATTTTCTGCGTACCCGTATTCAACCCTTCATTGGGTCCCATTCTGCCCTGGTCGTCGATAACGTCGCAGTCGATATCATCGTCGCCACAAAAGAGCTTGCAGCCATCACGATCACAGCTACACCGGCAGAGAAACGGGAGAAACAAATCAAGGCCCTGATGGTTCGCAAGCGAAAGGCTTGGAGTGATCTACTCAAGGAACTGAAGCGGGGCTGGATTTACAGTCAATATGAAAGCAGATATCCTACGGCAGCAATCCGATGTCCTTTGGATCAGGGAGCAGCCCTTACTCCAATGTCCTTTATGGACAATTGCTCCCAACAGTCGACAAGGGAGAAGAGTACTACAATCGCCTCAACAACATTATGCCTACTCTGCGGGCATCGCTCTCGGGTCATCACCCTGACCTAGTCACTCGGGACCTCCAGAAAGGTGTCATGTTCGTTGAATCGGTTTTCGCCATGGCGGTCGAATGTAGAACTCGGTAAGAGTCAAATTCCGTCCATTATATGTCGCCTAAACTCATTCCCAGGCTGGCCGACGCTTTTGACGTCTATGAAAAACTGCAACACTTGACTGAGAGGTTACATCGTACGGCCGCCTCTGGACAGATCATGTATCAACGGGCACGGCACCAGCGAAACAAGTGCGCACCGCCCATGACACAATGTGCAGGCTCGCCGCTGCTCTCGAAGAGATCCGCGACGGCCTTGCTCACTTTCGACTCCTTCCAACCCACACCTCGCGTCGCAGACCCTCTTTTCGAGCAAGTGAGAAGCATTGAACTATCCACGCAGACACTTCGTGCCGGACTGAAACGCGTCTGCGACGATATTGGTTCCTTCTCGCTGCCGATCTTACTTAAAGGTCAGACAGACATTCAATTGATCATCTCCTCATTGACAACATCGTTAGATGAGGAAGCGATCGTCGCCGATGCTATCCAGCATTTCACTCAAACCAGTGTCGCTTTACAGACAATGGCTGAAGAGCATCCACGCCTGCAATATCTCCTCCTTCCTGTCACGTCTTGGTTAGAATCCCAGCCAACGGTTGCGCTATGCTCGGACGCCGATCCCACCGTCACCGATACCGAGAACACGGACGGTGTCATTGATCTTCTACTCGTGCACGTCCAGTCCATACTCTCCATCTGCCCGGTGGACTCGATGGAGGAACCTGAGGAACAAGACCGATATATCGAACACGATTATCACCACGTTCGTGATCTCACGCGGCTCTTCAAGCTCAAGCAAACCCTCGATTACCTCCAGAACACAATCGTACAATTTGTTGCCCAACCCCACGACATACAAACGCGCCTCCAACGTTTCCTTCCATTCCTAGATCTTTATCTCCAAGTTGCCCAGCGCAACTGATTTCGCATAGTGAATGGACGAAAGCGCTATTCAAAACTCGACTTCGTCTTGTGCTCGGTCACGCAAACATTGCAAAGGATGGGTTTTTGCCGCCTCCTGATGCGGGATGACGCTGGCGACAGCGCTGGGACCTCTGAAGTGGTCCGGAGGAATGGGTCTGGGAGCTGGTGAAGGATCTCAGAACGTCAGCAAGGAGATTGAGGACGAAAGCCAAGTGGAAGGTCTCAAGGGCGATGATGAAGACGGGAATGACCCCAAAGGTAACAACGATGATGACGATGCTATTGAGATGAGCGAGGATGTTGGCGGCAGCCTTGAAGATGTACCTGAGGATGAGGAGAACCAGGGACATTCAAATTCAGAGCAGGGTAGCGAGGCTGATCCGGAGGAGCAGCTGGGCGACCTGGATGCGTCTGATCCATCTGCTGTCGATGAGAAACTATGGGGTGACGAGCAAGGTCCCAAGGGACTCGTCGGAGAAGGACGACAAGACCGACCAAGACCATTCTGAGCAGAAATCAGGCGATTCGGAGGTTGTGGCGAAGGAAGGAGAACAGCAGTCTCAACCGAAGGACAAGAAGGACAGCGCCGAGCAGCCCACTGATCAGGAGCCTCCCGCTAACGCAGAGGACGACGCGGCCGTCGAGGGCGAGGAAGACCAAGACCGTCCCGATGCGAGCGGGGCTCCGATGGACGACTACGTTCAGGATGCTAATACGTTGGATCTACCCGACGATATGGATCTCGGTACGGGTGAAGAGATGGCTGAAGACATGGAGAGGAGGATGGTTTGGAGGATGAGACGATGGCCGACGTCGAGGAGGAGCCAGCTCCTGATACGGAAACGTCGAAGGAGCAGGCAAATCCCGATGACCGCCCCGCTGACGACGCACCAGAGCCGATGGACGGGCAGGAGGCGGAGCCGCCGGTTCAAGCGACGGAAGACATAGAATGGGGAGTCTCCCGAGAACGAGGATGAACCGGATGATAACGCTGTTGCCCGGCCGACGTTACCGCAGGAGAGGGAGAGGCGGATCCGAATACCGACGAGAACGAGAACGGCGGGGAGAGTGCAGAGACGGGTCAAAGCTGGCCGCTCCGCCGGCGTTTCCGGTAAAGATGCTTCTGCTGCAGAAGAGAATGCGGCTGCTGAACAGGGGTATGTCCTTAGTTTGTCGCCAACGCTTTTTCCTAGCTAACGAGGATCCAGCGCTCCCGAACCCAGCAAGCCTTCAGATCAACCTCCCGGCGCCTCCGAATCCGAGGTCGCTGGGGCATCGACTGAGGGACCTCAAGAGGGACAGGCTCAGTCACAACACCAACATGCAACTCGAGAGCAATCCCCTCCGCAGCCTCGGCGACGCCTTGAAAGAGATTCGGCAGCGCTTCAACGAGATCATGGAGCGCCTCAAGGCGACACTCCTCGCGAGCAGCCTGTTCCGACGGAGGAGGAAGCCCCAACCGGCGCGGAATACCTACGTCCCGGACGATGCCGATCATGACATGCAGGCGCTTGGGCCTGCTGGGGAAGAGCAAGTTGCTAAACTGAACGAGCTCACCTTGCTGGATGCGGAGCAACAAAGCGGCGCGTTACCTCCCATGGATGTCGACCCGCCTTTAGAAGCCGAACGACAAGCGAAGGCACCCGAGATACAGCATCTCCATGATGGAGCTTCGCTGCAGCAGCCTCGCCCAGTCACCGAAGGCGCTATGGTTCACGACCGCCACACACGACTCAGCGCGGCGCACTGCTCCCCAATGACACTGCAGTGCCCACCGCCGACGTTGATATCGAGGATGCCGATGCCAATGCCAACGTCGAGCTCGAACTGCGACAATGGCAGACCACGGGAATGGCGGATGAAGGCGCGGAACGCATATGGCGACTGTACGAATCGCTCACGCATGACCTCGCGTATGCGCTGTGCGAGCAGCTCAGGGTGATCTTGGAGCCCACTCTCGCGACACGGCTGAAAGGCGATTATCGGACGGGGAAGCGGCTTGAACATGAAGAAGATCATTTCGTACATCGCCAGCGATTACACCAAGGACAAGATCTGGCTGCGCCGGACGCGGCCTAGTCAGCGGGAGTACCAAGTTCTCATCTCCCTCGATGATTCCAAATCGATGGCGGAGTCGCATTCAGTGCATTTGGCGTTCGAGACGCTTGCCCTGGTGTCCAAGGCGCTGAGTCGGCTCGAAGCGGGGATGTCGCCATAGCCAAGTTCGGCGAGCGCGTGGATATTTTGCATGGGTTTGACGAGGGGCCCTTCACAGACAAGCTGGTACGAATTGATGAGCGCGTTCCGGTTCGACCAGAAGGCGACGGATGTGCTGGCGCTTGTGGAGACGAGTTTTGCGGGTGTTGGAGGCAGCGAGGGAGAGGCGGGCGATGGGGTCGGGGTCGTCTGCGGGCGGATTTGTGGCAGTTGCAGTTCATCATTTCGGACGGGATGTGTCAGGATCATGAGAGGTGAGGACGGTGTTGAGGAAGGCGGAGGAACAGAGGGTGATGATTGTTTTTGTGATTGTGGACTCCTTGCATTCTCAGGCTGCGGCGGGGGCAAAATCGAAATCGGCAGCGGTGGTGCAGGGCTCGATTTTGACTATGGAGAAGGCGGAGTATAAGAATGTGGATGGGAGGATGAGAGTTGCAGCTGCAGAGGTATTTGGATTCGTTCCCGTTCGAGTATTATGTGGTGTTGAGGAATGTGGAGGCGTTGCCGGATGTGTTGGCGGGGACGTTGAGGCAGTTTTTCGAGAGGGTTTCGGAGGAGTAGGATGTTTTGTAGATAGAGTTTGAATTTGGAGTCTTGGAAAGTTTTGAAAGTGTGCCTGAAATTTTCTTGAAAGCGACGGCCCTTGAGGCCAAGAAGACGGACGTCGACCGACGGTGGTAGACGAGGCACGATTCTTGAAAGATTCACGACGAAACCGGGGAGGACGAGCTGAAGAATTTCCAACCTCTATATGATGTGCCGCACAATTTGTTTCTCGCGATCTTCCCCTTATTACCCTTGACCGGTTGACCGGCCGCACGCGCGCGCGCTAGCTGCTTGACCATGAAACGTCTCTGACTTATATAATGAACTTGAACGACAGGGTTGTGCACATGTTCTCTGAGCATTTCAGTAATTCACTGCTCTCCCTACTTTGTTCCGGTGCTACGTATGTGGAGTGGAAAGTGCGCATGCTACCGGTGTGGTCTAGGAAACAAAGCTCGAAGACGATAGCTGGACAGGACGTGGAGAGAGGGGTTGGATGATGTTTGTGTCGCAGGTGATTGGGGGGAAGGGCGTCGAAGGCTGGAGGGTTTGCAGGGTAGGAAGAACAGGTATGGCAAAATGTATTGACAGCGACGACCATCGACAAGACAAAACTACGACAGCGACACGAGAGTCACGACACACTACAAGTGTCCTTGAAGAGACTGCAGAAAAGGTGTCAGACAAAGGGTTTAGAAGAAAGGTGAGAAAGAGGAAAAAAGAGTCAGAATTGCAGAAGTAAACGAATCATCAGCGGACGATAGTCCCATATGACTGTTGAGCTTGATATGTGATTTTTTATTCATCACCGAAGGGGGGGAGTGGGGAACAACAGGGACGAGCAACTCACTGTGTCGACTTGTGGTGGTGGAAGAGGAGAAAAAACAATTCAAACTCCGCCACGTCAATCGGCCTTTTGTAGTGATGTCGGCTATCGTCGGCTCTCCTGCTCCCTAATGATGTCCTCATCGACCACAGCCAAGCCACCGAAACCCTAGAAAGAGCGCGACCGCGACAAGAGAGACAGAGACAGACTCTCGCAGCCACCCCCACAGAACGTTTCAAGACCGTCGTCCGCAGACTCCCTCCCAACCTCCCAGAAGGCATATTCTGGCAGAGCGTCCAGTCCTGGGTCTCCGAAGACACTGTCTTATGGAAGGCTTTTTATCCCGGAAAGCTGCGTAAACGGTAACACCATCCAACCATTCCGCCGGATCGCGATAATGACACAGAAGGAAGGCCTGAACAAGGAGAATATCCCGTCGCGCGCTTATATTGCGTTTAAGAACGAAGAATTGCTTGCGCAGTTCAGTCGCGAGTATGATGGGCATTTGTTCGCGATAAGGCAGGTGTGTGTGTTTCTTGTGTTCGTGAAATTATACATGCTCATAGTGCACCAGGAAATGGAATCGTACGCAGTTGTAGAGTTTGCGCCGTATCAGAAGATTCCGCCGGAGAAGAAAAAGGTCGATGCGCGAAGTGGTACCATTGAGAAAGGTGCGTATCTCCTCTGAAGAGGAAACGATCTAAAGCTTCACGTATCCTGCAGACGAAGACTACATCTCCTCCTCGAATCGCTCAACGCAGGACCCATCCGGTGCCGAACCTCCCTCTCTTGAATCATTGAGTACGACACACCTACTCCCACCAATCGGCACATACATATCTAACCATGACTCGTCTATCTATCTAGTTGCTGCTAACCGCCCACCATCACCGCCAAAGACAACCCCCCTCTTGGAAGCCCTCAAAGCAGAGAAAGCCGCGCCAGAAAGAGAAAGAAACCGCCCTTCGACAGATCGTCCAACAGAAGAAGAAGAACGCCGCCGCTGCCAATGCTGCTGCGGCCGCTTCTACCTCCGCAAGCGGCGCGCCTCTGAGCAAGAAGGCCGCGAAGAAAGCTGCTGCCGCCGCCGCCGCTTCTGGATCCACTGCATCAGGATCCAAGCCCGTTCCATCTGCGCCCAATAAGCCCGTTCCAGCTGCTGCTGGAGCCGGCCCTCACACCGCCAACGCCGCTCCTCCCCGCCCCGCCAAAACCACCCAAACCCGCCAGAGGCCCCCGCGTCCCCGGACCACCCGCCGTCCCAACAGACGTCTCCGCCGCTTCCGCATCCGCAGCCAACGAGCCCGGTACAGCCCCTACTTCTACTATTTCTACTTCCACTATCGAAACCCCTGCAACTGCACCCCCGCCGCGCCGCACGCGCCCCGTCATCGGCCTCGCGTCGCGGCAGTTCGAGGCGGCGCTGAGCAGCGCGGGGGTTGCCGGTGCGGAGCGCAAGTCGCGGAGAGAGCGCGAGAGGGAGCGCGCGGCTGCCGCTGCTGGGGCGGAGGATAAGGATAAGGATAAAGCTGCGGAGGCAGGAGGCCCTGCTAACGCACGTCCCAGCACCTCCCCGCGCAGGGAGAAGGCTTCAGCTGCAGCTTCCCGGCGCAAAGACAGCGTCAGCGGCGGCGTCGCTGTGTCCACCGCTTCTACTTCGGCTTCGGCTACAGGTGCAAGCAGCAGCTCTAGCTAGCAACGCAGGAGGAGGAGCAGGAGGAGGAGAAGTCCGCATCCCGAGCATCCTCCAACGCGCGACGGACCCCGTGGTGGTGCATCGTATTGACGGCGATGTGACGGTGCAGCCTCAGGCGGGGGTGATTCCTGTGAATTTTGCCGCTGCTAATATTAATAATAACATGAGCCCGAACGTGCACGGACCGCGTGGGGGATTCCGTGGAGGCGGGGCGGTGGGAGAGGTGGGGGGAGGGGCGGTGGGGCGCGGGGGTGTTGTTGGAGGTGGGGGGTTCCTCTGGGGAGGGGCGGTGGTTGATAGTATCGTTGGCGGTTGGTTTACGAGATTGCTTTTTCGCCGCTGCCCCCGAACGAACGGACGAACATCGGCGACTGGAGGATGCGGACGTATTCCCAGTCACCCAGTCACATCATCTTGCTTGCACAAGCTTTCGCCTTAGCTCTGCTGCTAGCCCCTTCGCGGACGCAATCACTGTGCCTTGAACTACCGTGACGGCTGCACCCTTTTTGTACGATTGCACCCTGGCGAAATGGTTTTAAATACATCTTTCCATTAGACGGTATCGTGCTATCGTACTGTTGGTACATATCATATACAAGTCAAGGCTGCTCTAGCGCATGTACTGCAATAAATTTGCGTCTCTGAATGAATCTATCTATCCCTACTCCTCCTCGACCGTCCGCCCAAATAAATCGTCCCTCCGACTCGAGAGAGAGAAAGAAGACCCTCAGAAATACTTATCCCAAAACGCCGCACTCCCATTCGTCGGCGCCAGCCGCTGAACACCCAACAACCGCATAACGAGGCTGTAGATCTGGACGTTCTCAAACTTATCCATGACGTATGTGTCGTCGAGGTTGAGATGCCAGCCTTTGTTCGGCCGGGATAGGGATAGGGATTTAGGCAGAAGACGCGCGAGGCGGGAGGAGCGAGATTCGTGCAGGATTTTGACTACGGAGGAGAAGGGGCCGTGGGCGACGAACATGGCATGCATGGAGGGTTCGAGGTTGTCGTAGCCGTGGTTCTGTGATCATGTCGGTCGGTTAAACCAGGTTGAGAAGTAAAGAGAAAGAAGAGAAAACCAATCAACGCACCCCTTTACTCATTCCTACATCCCCCTCCGCATGCGTCGTCAACACATACCCAATCTTCGGCACCACATAAACCGGCGCAATCCTCTCACTCTTCGAAAATGATACCGCCCCGGCATCGTCTCATGCGTATACACATCGAACTTCCCCTTACTCTCTCTCGCCTTTTCCCCGCAACCTCCCCACAATCTCCGACACGTTCACACCCGCATCCTCGGCGAACCGCAAGCCCATCGATGGCCAGCCATCTTCATGCGCGATAGCGTTGTACGCATCTGCGCCGAGGATGTCGTCCGATGTAGATGTGCTCGGGGTGCGAGGTGTCGGTCATGCCGTGGTCCGAGACGAAGACGATGTCGACTATATCGGTGAGGTTGCGGACGACGAGGGCGGGTGTGGAGGGTTTTTGGCGAAGAGGTCGACTTGGGTGAGGGTTTGGTTGACGAGGGCGGAGTTGGGGCCGGTTTTGTGGCCTGCTTGGTCGAGGGAGGGTTTCGTATGCTGTTTGAGATCGAATAGTCAGATCTAGGGAAGGGAAAAAAGCAAAGACACTGACCCATGAGTAGTTGCGGTCGCTCGTCGAACGGCAGATCAATCCAGCGCAGGAGTTGGTCCCAATTTCTTGTCTAGTGGAACGTGGTCCTGAGCGCAGGGCTTTAGCATATATCATTGCAGAAACAGGGTGGTTTGCAAATCACCTCCCAGGGAACGAAATACGTCGGTGTCGCGCCTGTGGTGGTTTTCGGGGGACCGGGCCTGTTGAGTTGCGTCGGCGGCTACTAACTCAACGACGACTGCCAACTTACCACATGAGATTCGCTGTTATGATACCCGCCCTGCCAGCGGTTTCCCACATCTGCGTTGCAATTGAGTGAGTGAAACTGGAGCTAGAGAAATAGATAAAAAATACAAACCGGTTCGCCTAACCACCATCTTGAGACCCAGGCGGATTCGATTTGGTTTGTAATGGAATTCGGATTGAGTTACCGGATCCCAGAAATTCTGGTGTGACTCGTTATGACGGAGTTCTACAGCTGTTCAAGACACTTACATTCGCAACCATTCCGCTTGATTCTGCGTACAAGCCACTGTCAAGCTAGGTGAATACAGGTCTGAACAGCCGCAGAAATTTAACAGACCTCATTAAACTCCAATGGTTGCTGGTCCGATTTAAGTCCGAGTCGAATTATCAAGTATTCGATCAACTCACGGGAATGTGAGCGTCTTGCGGACTATTCAAGTGAACGTCAAAACCTCAATTACGAACTTACAGGAAACACAGGAATCATGGCTTTAGCACGCAATCCCTGCTTGCTGATATCGAGCAGGTGCGGAGTGGAGGCCTCTGTCCAGATAATCCGCGCTGCATTACGTTCATTTGAGCAACGAGGCGAAAATGAAACTGAGTCATAATGCACACTCACCGGAGCCCGTCAATAGACACAATGAGCACAGTACGCTTGAAGTCATGCGTCCCATTCGACCGCACGCCGTCGCCGTGGAAGAGGAGGTTTGGATGCGTTGGTGGTGCGGGGCCACCCATGAGCATGGATGCGAGCGAAGACGGCGGTTATGAGGAGGGCTATTAGGCCTATAGCGGCGCATATTATCTTGTTCTGAGACCAGCCATTGTCAGAGTCAGAGTCGAGCTCAGAAGTAGTTTCTGGTTTCCAGTCTGTCGAGTTGTCGTCGGCGGTGCTCAGATAGTAGACCCTTTCTTTCTTCTTGATTTGAGTCTTTGTAATTTCTTCTCGGCGTTGTTGGGAGAGAAGAGGACATGGTGGGAAGTAGCAGATCAAGAAGGTAAATATTGATGGCAAATCAACTTGACTTGTATCCACTACCTTCATCGTCGATGTCTCTACTGGACAAATTCAAGTCCGGGGCCAAGAGGCTGGCATCCAAGCATCTGCCTTTGGTCAAAAAGCCGGCACAACCCTCGCAAGTGGCTCCAGAGATCTCGTCCAAGGTTTCAGTCTCCCCGGCGAAGCAGAGAAGGCAGCGAAGATCCCGACAGTTTCTTAGGTGAACAACTCACCGGATACCAGATAATAGATCTAGAATCCTTATTATGCTTTACCTTGTTGTGTTTCACCAGCCGATCCCGATAGACCAGAGTCTGCACTCAACTCAATACCGAAAGCTGTATTACAGTCCGCCCGAGGTAGGCGCCGTTCACCACAACACATCCCTTATAATAAACCCAACCCACTCCCCAGGCCTCGCCATCTTCCAAATCCTCAAAGCCGGCTTCGTCTTCTCCGGCAAAGCCGGCTCAGGGCATCGTCATCGCCCGCCTCCCCGATGGCTCCTGGTCCGCCCCCTCCTGCATCGCAACAGGTGGCCCTCGGCTGGGGCCTCCAAATCGGCGCCGACCATCACCGACTTCGTTATCGTCCTCCGCACAGAGGACGCCGTGCGCGCCTTTTCGCAGGGCGGGAATGTCACTGTGGGCGGGAACGTGAGCGCTACGGCGGGGCCCATTGGGACGGGTGGTGCAGTGGAGACGGCGTTGGCGACGGCTCCGACACCGATGTTTTCGTATTCAAAGTCGAAGGGTGAGTGCTTTGTTTTCGGTATATACAGTGGGGTGATTGACGCTCGTTAGGTTTATTCGCGGGATTATCGCTGGAAGGCACCGTCCTCATTGAGCGCAAAGATGCCAACCGTGATTTCTACGGATCTCCTGTACCCGCGCGGGACATTCTCGGTGGCCGCGTACCTCCACCCGAAGTTGCCTCAAGATTGTATGAGATCATCGAGGCGGCCGAGGGACTCGACGAGACTGGTCTTCCTCAAGAAGCATATATCCCGGATGCGACAGGGGAGCACTCGTTTTCGACGCCAATGGGCACTGAGCAGTGTCGGACTTTTCGACTGTTATGGTCTCTCTCTTTCTACTCCTGTACACAACAACACGGGAAATTGTATTAGTACGCGAAAGCTTTCTCTTATATCGACTGCCGATAATGCACGCAAAACGAGAAAGGACCAGATCTTTCTGGTATAATGGACAACAAAATGCAGGTGCTATGTACAATGCTCGGTAGGTTCGCAGTTTATAACTTACAAGAACAAGAATGATGCAATGCGAGGAAGAAAGAGTTACTACTCGAACACGCCAATTATCTCCAGTTATCGTTGAGCACTGCGAGCGGCGGTATCAGAACAAATATTCAGCACAAGAAGCGGAGCAGCCTCTCACCAAACGGTCCGGTCGCAGGGGTAGTGACTTGATTATTGGGATCCGACTCCCCAAGACCTTCAAACTGCCCATTAACCTTCCGAATATACTTGTACTCAATCAAGGCCGACGCAGGGGACGTCCACAGTGACTATAAAAGAAGAAGAAGAGAAAATCAATACAAACTCCAAGCCTGCACACACGCTTATGATACAACTCACCACTCCAAGTCGGATAATTATCCGGATTCAACTTCAACGCATTCTCCGGCGACCAATTCATCAACGCATCCACCGACCCCGTCAAATAAATATCCTCCCCCAACACCGTCTCCGCCACAACATTGAACGTCGTACTCACCACCGCGCCCTGCGGCCCCCTCTCACCGTCCCCGGCGCCTCCAACCCCTTTGCGCCCCAGCTCGCAGGCGCCTTCCCCTCCCGCGCCGCAAACACAGTGAGCGCGGCCGCATAGCTCCACGTCTGATCCACCGCACTCAACGGCGTGCCGTTATTCCTATCGAACTGCTCCGCAAGCCCCCCGTCCGCCGGTGTGTATTTCGCGTGGACCTCGAGGAAGCCTTCGGCGAAGGCGCGTACGGCTGCGGTGAGGGAGGTGAAATGTGGGGGTGCTCGAGGCGTAGGTGCCGACGGCGACATTGGAGTCGAATTGTCTGAAGAAGGCGAGGGAGATGGGGGTGACTTCGAGGGAGCCTTGGGCGTTCCAGACGAAGAGGGCGTCGTAGAGCTGTTCGGCGACTGCGGCGGTGGCGAGGTACCTGAAACTCGTTCAGTTAGCTGACCACAATCATCAGGAGCGCAAACCTACCATGGATTGCCTCCGAAATAGACGTCCTCGGGGTAACGGCCGGTAGCCACAGCAGCATTGGCGGCGATACCCGTTGTTGACAGTGTAAATCGAGCGGAAGGAATCAACGTAGACTTTGAGACTCGAAAGGGCCCTTGTCAGAGCAGGGTTGGAAGGTGCTTGCGTCCTGCAGATAGGAATGCTGTCGGCGAAAGAAGAATAAAAAAAATCACAGGAAAACGTACGCATCCCGCCTCTGGATCGAAAGTATGTATCGACGCCAAAGCCGTATTCGCGTCCTTCCCAGACCGCCCACCCCCCGTATTCGCCGTGATATACCCTGCCCAGCATTCCAATACGACTGCAAGAAACACAGCGCATTATCCGCCTGCTCCGTATAAGCACCACCATCCTGCCCCAAAGCACCCGCGAGCGCCGCGCCCTCGCGGAGCGAGCGGTGTTGGACGGCGGTGGTGAAAAACGAGGAGGACTGCACTTCTTCCCAGAGGTCGAAGCCGGTTTGGTTCCAGCTGGCGGTGACGTAGTCGAGGTCGAGTTTGATTGCGGGCCAGAGGGTGTCGAGGACTTCTGAAGTGGTGGAGGTGTTTTTAAGGAGCCAGTTGGCAAGGCGATCATGGAGGTGGATCGGAGGGCGGGGCCATCTTGAGAAATGTTAGTTGGCACGAGCTTACAATGTTCGTTAGGTATATAAAGCATACCGCGCTGAGGTCTGAAAGACTTGTCAGAAGCAATTGAGATGGGGGCTCGTGAACATACCTTCCCCACGAGCCTGTGAATGCTGTCCCGTCAATTTCGAACTTTGGCTCTCCAAGGCCGCCAGTTGAGATAGTCCCCGCTCGGGTTCGAAACTTGTTTGCAAAGCGGTCTCGGCGGTTATGAAATTCTGGATTTGTCCCAACAGCGTTCGTGTCTTCTCCGCTCGTAAATCTGCAATCATCAGCTGGAGACAGAATTGGGAGGGACAATAAACTGCGCACTGGTCGATGATGACTTTGAACACGAGCGAGGAATCTCGGACCCAAGTGAAGACATAATCCGGGTCAACTTGCTGGGGCTGGCGATAACGATTCCAGCCTAGCAAAACGTTCATGAAATATGGGACAGCTGGAGCTTCAGATCGCGCACCTTGGCACCTTGAGACTTAGACCCGGTCGACCCAATATTCGCGAGCAATCCAGCCTTCGCAATCGGCAACTCTTTCGCGACGTACGAATCAACCGAGCTCTGTGCCAGCGCGGCGCCGCATATCGACAAGGCAGAAAACAGCACGACGCGCATCTTGGTCTGAGCGAGGTCGTGTACCTTGTTACAAGTGAGGGCGTAGACGTTCCAAGCGGCCTGCTTTATATAGAGATCTGCCATAACTGAGAATACCCGAGAATCGCTTTGATGAGCACACGGGAGATGGACAGAACGGCTTGGACGCGGCGTGCAACAGCGTGGTCGACGACGCGCGTGATTATTGCTCGGCGACGATCAGACGTATATGGGGTGATGCGGGGAAGATTTTCGCTGTAATGACGACAGTTCCGGTTCAACAAACGGCCGGTGAGTGCTCGCTGTTGGCCCTTGGGTCGACTGGAACGAAGGCCCTGGGGTCAAATACTTGTGTCGAAACGAAGTATTCGAGGACCAAATCAGAGGCCAGGAATGGACCGCGTCACCGCGATACAAAAATCACAGGAATCGAAACTCGAAATCAGCTAGACCCCAAGCGAATACTTGTTAGAAAAGGGTCCACTCGTGCTTGTATGTTCACAAATTCACGCGAGGATGTAGCTGGCGAGCGTAACAGACAATTGGCGTCTTAAAAAAACCAGTGGTTTTGGAGCAAGAAAAG
Organism: Favolaschia claudopus; assembly: GCA_037176885.1. Lineage (NCBI taxonomy): Eukaryota > Fungi > Basidiomycota > Agaricomycetes > Agaricales > Mycenaceae > Favolaschia > Favolaschia claudopus. The sequence continues at coordinate 30,358 of JAWWNJ010000351.1, forward strand.
CTTGACCGGAGTTCGCCGTAACCCTAACCTTGGGCCGTTCCGAGCGTCACATACGGTTGAACCTGAACCACAACCACCACTGTCTCCCTACTTGGCTGCGAGGTGGCTATAGGCGCTACAGAATGCAGCAGGAGACCGATAGCTGAATTGAAGGCTCGACACCCCGTCCGCGGCTGGAATAATAAGCGGGAATTCGAGATTTCAACAACTTTGAGAAACGTCGGGCAGCCTCCGAGTCTGGGCTGGGGCTGGTTGATTGAAACCTTGACCAGCATGTAAGTTGGCCCTTTCATTCCAGAAACTCGGATCAGCAGCAAATTCAACCAAGTTGAATAAACATCTCAGAACCAATCTTGGACAGTTGGACTCCGAGTCGCCGACAATCTTTTGCGCACATTCAGAGTTCGTCTAGTACTTACCAAACGCATATTCCACCCTCGAAGCATTCTAAATGATTGCCACCTGCTCTGGGGCTAAATTCACCTCTGTACCGTGCTCGCGAGTCTCGCCCCGCTGTCGCAGAGAGCGTCCAAAGTCGACATGAACCAGATGCAAACCAGATGATTATTCCTCCTTCGCAGCACTCAGGCTCAGGTACCTATTTTCCATCGATATAAGTACTCAATGCGTTAAAAAACTCATTCACACGCATATGTTTGAAATGTATAAAGACGGGGGGCTCGCTGCTGATGTTCAATTCAAGCGCCATGCAGTTCACTCTCAACGTTTCTCATTTTTCGCCTCCCTGTACGTCGCCGCCGTCTGGGCCCAAGCGAGCCACATCGGTTTCCCCGCCCCGGGAACTACCTTGCATTTCGGGACCAACTTCACTCTCCAACTCGTCCGTCCCGTACGCCACCCCCCACCGTCCTTCAATCTGTTTATGATACTCAGGCTCACACACCACATAGAACAGCATCCAAGGCTCAACCGAAGTCGGTATCGCCATAGGCCTCCTCGGGTGCCCCATCTCCCAAGGCCCCGCCTGTCCGTCGCCCGCAGGGCAACTCGGACAAATCCTCTTACACCGGCCCATTCAACCCCACAATTCACCCCATGGCCATGTTTTACGAGAGCTTCACATTGACGGTGCCGACGGCGGACTTTTTCTCCGGTCCGGGGAGGGCGCAGTTGGCTGTCGCGCGGCTGCATTGATTGGGGGTCAGTATTTTCATGCGTATGTTTTTGCCTTAGGGTCTCAATTTTCTTGCTTGAAATAGGCAGGTCCCGCGCCGATCTTGGAGCTGAATAATATTACCGTAAATCTGGCCAATTAAAGCCCATGAAAAGGTCGTGAACATGTGTAGTCGAGGAATACAAGCTGTCTATCCCACCGAGTGGCAAATATATATATGCATGCTTTAATTCCGTTCATAAATCCCTCCATCGACGTCGAAAGCGCGAAGCTATTTCGCTCCAGCCATTTCATACAGCGCCGCCCGATCACCAGACTCATCACCAGAGCACGGAATTTTCCATTCTTGGTTTTGAGTAGCTCTTTCGGGCTATCGAATTCGACCTGCGGCTCACGAATCACACAAAACGAGCTGCATAACAATGAATGACGACTAACGAGATTCCCAGCATCAAGAACCATCTATTGACAGTAAAATCCGTTAGCGATTCAGATGCTTAGAGCATGCTAGAGATACGCACAATTTTATCCAAATCCATCAATATAAATCTGCCCAACCCACGCTCCGAGAGCACTACGATGACTCCGGGAAAGAAGAAAGAGTGGGAGTGGTAAATAATAACGGCGCAGAATTTCACCTAATGATCGACCAAATGAACACAATTTTCAAACCGTGGGAAATTAAGTTCAAACCAGCATAGCGACCAGTAGGACAGATAACGGCCAGAATTGATTCGCCAGGGAATCATCAATAGCTCCGCAGTCGTTGGTGACCCGCGCAATAATTCGGGAAGTCGGTGTGACATCGAGCCATCTAGACCAAAATGAACCAGGGCAACGACAAAAATTAGTCAATGTTATTAAATACCTCAAAGGTGCGCTAAGCACAGAATCAATCAGGTCCTTGTGAATCACTTTCGACGCTTTCAGTTGACCGAATACGAGATAGACAAACGCTGCTGAAAGGGCAGTGCTCGAAATGGCAACAAATGCAACTGGGCTTCGTTAGAATATAAGATAATATTTACACTGAAACGCGCTCACTGAAAATAGACAAGTAACTTTCAAAACCGGTCAGGGGATGTCAAAACAAGAAGTGAACCGACTCACAAGACAACGTTGACATCATCGGCAGGATGTTCGTCGTATTGCTTTGCCCAATAGCCCAGCTGCCAGCTCCTCAACGCAACGAAAGTCTGGTTGAGAAGGATACCACCATAGAACAATAAGAAAAACAGAACAGGATGCTTGCCGCCCATGGCTCGAAGATACATTTTCACTAGAAAAAAAAATGAGCGCAAGAACTCGAAATCAAGCCAAGTGGAACACCAACAGGAAGAGGAGCTAACATGTCCTAACTGCATTCCTCGGCCACAATGAGCTTCCCATCAATAGGTTTCGAAATTGGAGGTCCGGAATCTACTTCATGTTGCGCCTTGGTCCAGTACTTCTTGGTCCTCCTGAATCTGGGCAACCAAAAGAGCTTTCGCGCTGAACTATTTCGGAAAGTGTGCCCTGACTTTGAATTCGGCCATCGGGACCGAAGGTAACGACATGATCGGCGTTGGGCGGGTCAATGCGACGTTGTGCGTCTGACAACATTATGAAGTCTAGTTTTAAGGGGAGGTGCATGCTCACCACAAGGATAACAGTGCGATTCTCTGCACCCATGGTTAGCGTATCAAATAGTAGCTCGCTTTGCAAAAGCACATACTGATAGGTCGCCATATAAACATTTGTCAACGATCCACTGCGCTGTATGTACGCTGTCGCGGCATTAGATTTTATCACTGAATAAAAAAGGAAACATACTCAGGTCGTGAAGGGGACAAGGTCGCGAAAGACCGAAGACCAAAAAAAAGTGAGCAGCAAGATGCAGTTTGCATGTCTGACCAGACGTCGACCAGAATCTTTCTGGCTACGGAAGAGCAATTTGCAAGGCAAGGATGGAGGTGTAGAACTGGCTGATATTTCAGTCGTTTATTCAGGATAAATATTAATGAGCTTGCTCACATAAGGTACAACCATAAGGAAATTCAGAGCTTGCTACCCATGATGCCCAGGCCCGAAACTGGGGGGAAGGGCAGAGAGGACGAGTAATCCGATACAACCGACCAGACGACCAATCCGAAACCAAAGAATGGCTCCTTTGCATGCTCCTGGAGGTGGTGCTTTTATCTACGCGTCCTTGTTCTCCATTTACAGCACGCGAGAGCAGATTTTTCAGCAGCTTGAGAGCGAGAAAGAAGTGAAGAAGTAAGATAGCAGCTGAGAGAGCTGTTGCAACCGACGGGAAGGTAAAGCAGACTTCGACCGTTGCCGATATCAGGGAGATGGAATTTGAGATCAGCTGGGACGGTCTGTGTGGGGGAGCGTAGCTCGTAGATTCATCGTCGCTGGTGGGAGTCAAGGTGAGGGTCGATGAGGTATCGGGAACTTGCCGTCGACGCGCCGACGCGGTGTACCGCATCACGGTGACTTGACGGTGACCGTGAGATGCGGATCAACCGTGGATCAACTTTCGACGCGAACCGTCACAGTGTGACTCTGTATTCCCACGGTTGAATCCGCTCGCAAAGAGTTGGGTCTCTGGTAATGAGGCCTGCCTGTTATCTGATGTTTTGGAGACCAGTAATTATTTCATTGAGTTTGACCGATTCTGAACTATGCATAGTATCACATCCATAAGGTACTCATTCGAGTAAATGCAAGAGTAAGTACAGTAAAACGAATCTTGAAACGCAACTGCCTGCGCCAGCTTGTTTGATTTTGAGAGTATCATTGAGGTACATGAGATACTGAAGACCCTGCTGAGCAGAATCTGACTTTGGATAAATCCACGTCATTTGCTACCCAGTCACCTCCTGCCTTAGATTCCGTCGGCTATGTAGCTATAGAATTTGGTTGATAGGTTCTAAGAAAAGGCTCGACTTATGGGGTGCCCCTCAAAACACTCATTGAAACTGAATCAGTAAACCACTGGCCATCGGTAAAGCTTACACCTTCGCGTCAGGGCTGGCAGGCTCTGGCTGCACACACGTCGCCGATTTCGCTTAAATTACCTTCTCTGACATCTCCCTCTAACAGGGCAATTGCGTATCAGGTTGTGAGCGATGGCCCTGAGGTCCAATATCATACCCTGCGAACTGAAGTAAGCACGCTGTCAGTTATGGTGCACAAGCATTGTGATATCAAAGCGGTTGGGGAGAATTCGAATTTGAACTGCTCCGGTGAATTATGAGAACCGATTATGGCTAGCGCCCGATGTTCAGCTTTCTTGTGAAGCCGACAATGCGGCTGGCTGTACAGAAAATCTTCGGTTCTAGTAACACCAAGAAAAAGTTAGAACTTGCAAGACAACCTGCAGCTCGGACGGCACCGAGTCCTCGCCATGGCCACTGATTTCTGACATACTTCCCTTGCGAATAAGATTTTCAGCTGGTTAGCCGCGATAGGAACCGAGGGTCGCGTCAGAGTTGTGAAAGGAAGCTTGTCGTTCGATATTAAAACTCCGCTGCCGAATTTCAACTCCGCTCAAACACGTGTTCCTCGGTCCGTTGTCCCGAACCACGATCGAAAACCAACAATTGTGCTATTGTACTACTGTACGGGCGAAGAAGCGCGTCAAACTGAAGGTCTTTGTCTTCTGCGCGGGTTCACTAGGTCTTACTGCTCTTTCGCGGCTCCGTTTGACCTGGGCGAAGCGGAACAGCAAGAAGTTCTCCCACATCAGAAGTTAACTCAGGCTTGAGACTTGAGTAGTACCACTAGCAGTCGTGCGCTGTGCCTTCAGGCTGCTGGTTTGTTCTCTACTTCCAACAGGTCAAGCCCGCCTCGTGCTTTATGCTCAATCCCCTTTCTCCTTGGTAATTTCGGAGTGTCTCTGAAAAATCTTCGATATTATTGTTGTCAACCTGATCTCAACAATAAGACGCCGACTCGCGTAGATCAGTTTGCTCTTCGGGCTTATTGTCTTCTACTTCCACCGCCACGCATTAACAATAACGCAAGACGGAAATTAGATCGTCTCGCTAGGCTGTTATTGTCTTTTCTGGACCTTCGTGGGCACCGATCGAACTCCCACTTGGGAAATTCAAACATAACATTTCGTCCTTGTCTTCCTCGCATCTCACCCGATGGATCATATTATAGGCCACTACACGCTCAATCGTGCTTCCTTTCCCAGAACAAGTCGCTTCGGACTCATTTCCTCTACCCTGTCGCAAGCCGTTTGGCGGTAACATCAAGCTCCAACCCCCAAGAAACTACCCGATCTTCTTTTTTTCACGCCGTTGGTATCGGCAGTTTCCGCTCTTTGTAGTCTCGCTATTGTGCGGGCTTGTTCTCTTTCCGCAACCATTGACCCAGTCTGCGAATCCGAGTCCCCAAAAGACGTCTCATAAAAAGCGACACAGTAAGTTGTTGTCTGTCGCGCCCAACCGTTAACTCAAGACCGCATAGCGAAGCCTTGCCGGTACTACCAGGTCGGGAAATGTCCTCACAAGAAGCAAGAAGATTGCGACTTCGCCATGTCTTCAGCGATCTGCCTGTGACGCTGCCTCGCCCAAACCCTCGCCGCTACTACTTGCAGGGTAATTGTATGTAACGGAGTGTGGTGTCAGTACCTACATGGTGAAGCGACTGTTGGCTCGGATGACCATTCGCTACTGAAAGGTATGTGACCTCTTTTGAACTATCAGGACTTGTAATCAATGCGGTTTACAGATTATCAGAATGCGTCTTATGCAGGTGGGTCGCACGACATGGCATGTTGCCTCTTGTTGGGATTATAACATGATTTGCAGGGTATATCACGACTCCCAACTCTCTTCGCATGAACGGACCGATCTCGCCCACTATCTACGTCCCGGCGCATTTCGTGCACGCTCCCCCACCATGGGCTCATCCCATCGACTTTGTTCCACCTCATCTGCAGCCTTCCGTCCCATCATGTCTCCTACCGCTTCTCCAGACTCGACGGATTTTACTTCGCCCGTCTCATCGCCTACCAGTTCGTTATCTGAAGATGGTGTTCTGCTCTCTGAGGATACCCTAGGGCGCAACTACTCCTACTTTGGCGCGGAGCACCAGAACCCGTACATTCACAGCCGGGACGACTCGTACTCGTATCTACCTCTCAGCCCAGTGCTTTCGGGGTACGGGATGGCGTCGATGTATGAGCCTTTTAGTCCGAAATCTCCATCCTCCTCAGCCGGCTTCTACTCGTCCAGCCCAATCTCTCCCATAGGCAGCATCGTTCGGCCGTGGATCGTGAGCGTCAGAGGCAATTGAGCTATCGTAGTGAGTTCTGGTTCGCGTTTTTGCTGCTGTGAATACTCACCTACCTTGTTTAGCAAAGCCCTGTAGATATTTCAGGGCCGGGAATACGTGTCCGAGCGGAAACGATTTGTACATTGTGCGCATCACATTCTTTTAGTTCGTCTGCTTCTGGATGCGGCACTTAATCAATTCCCTTCCTAGTCTTCATGCTGAAGTAGATCAGTTCGAATTTGTTGGGGAGGGAGATGAAAATGCAACACGACCTCCCACCAAAACCCCTATCCGCAAAGGAAAGGAATAATCGCAAAGGCTTCTTTCCCATCCCCTGGCGCGTTATCGGTGGAGGAGTTTTGGTGAGCGGCGGCGCCAAAGGTAAGAGATTGTGTTCTATGATACGATATCTACCGACTCGGAATTTAAGCCGAATACTCGGACGACGGGGCCTGCGATGTGTTTGACGATTCTCTTGAGATACCAATTGATCCTGTGGCCGCAGACAGGCGCTCCATAGCGATACCTCCTCAGCCGCGCCAACGAAAACCGTCAATTCTCGTCACCAACACCAATCGCGGAAAGCAAAGGGTAGTAAGACGCCGCCCTCCCTCACACAAGCGCACACTGTCTATCCCTTCAACGCCGATCGCTACTCACAGGGAGAATCTTCGTGTGCGCCATTATTTTCTTGTCTGGTCTCCGTATCCTCGGGCTCAAATTGTCCATTTGTTCAGCTTTTCTCTGCCGAGTCTCCGGGCGGTTTGTAGGGCATCTGAGTGAACGAACGACAAGAAAGTTGAAACATCTGGACTTTTTTCGATCTTCTTTGCCAGTTGTCTATAGTGAAAGGTTCGAATGTAAGATACTTTTAGCGTTGAGGGAACTATATGTCGTATTTCTTGGTAATTTTATGATTGACGAGCAAATCTCGCGCCGAACTCCAGAGAAATGAAAGCGTGGTCCACAGCATGAGACCACTGCGCCTGGAAGTCGTCCAGCAAATCAGCACTATACCTATTTTCCAAGTAGCTGATGTTCCAAGACATTCTCCGAGCCCAAGTGCAACCGTGAGGAAAATTTGACCGATCGGGGCTACGTTATCTGATAAGATCTGGTCTGGATGCTGACGGTAACCTCCTTCAAGCGCTCTCGTCTCTTTTGACCAGTACCACGCCCCCAGGTCCACACAGAGCCCTCGCCCCGTCCACCCTTGCTTTCTATCTTGCTTTTCTTGCTTTCGCCATGTCTCTCGTCGATCTCTCCTCAGCCCTTGTCGACGTCCTCCGTGAAGGCACCAAAAAGGTCCACGAGGAGGTCGAGGTGAGCCCCGCCGCAGCCGCCATGTTACGCGGCGAGCTCGACAAGGAGGAGTACATCCGATTCCTCATGATGCTCTGGCACATCTACGAGTACGCTTTTCCTCCTCTTCCGTCCTTGGCCAGAAATTAACAGCTTCGGCCGTAGCACTTTTGAGCGCGGGCTGGAGAGGCACCAGAACCACCCCGTCCTCCAGCCCACATTCAACCCCACCCTCCTAGCCCGGGCCCCACCGCTCTCAGCCGACATCGCCTCCCTCCTCGGTGTGCCCGAATCGTCGTGGAAATCCCACCGGATACACACGCAGCTGATGGCCGCACCCAGCCGCCCGCGCTCACGACGTACCTGGCTCGGATACAGGCCATATCTGACTCGCCCGACCCCTCCCCCGCTGCTTGCCCACGCGTTACGTGCGGAACCTCGGGGATACTGAGCGGCGGGCAGACCATCCAGCGCGCCTTGGCCAAGGCGTATGGCCTCACCATGGGCGGCGCCGGGCTGTCGTTCTACGCCTTTAAAGAGCTGCATTCATCGAAACAGGCTTCGCAGGGGAGATGAAGCGCATTAAAGAGTGGTTCCGTGCGGGGATGAACAAGGTGCGGGGGACAACATGGAGGCGAAAGGCAAGTATACATTTCTCACTTGGTTGACAGCGTATTTACCTAAAATGCAGCCGCCGTTCTCGAAGAAGCCGTCCGCATCTTCGATTTCACCCGGGACATCTTCCGGGCGGTCAACCTCGAGAAGCCAAAGGTTGTCTACACGGGGGACCAAGACCCCAATGCCCCACGATCATATTCAATCGCGAGCGTCTCCGCCGTCGTCCTGGCCGTTTGTATCGCACACTTCGCGCTCACTGTCGGCGGCTTCACAGGGGAGAAGGGCTACGAGAAACTCATCGCTGTGGAGGAGTGGCTCAGTGGTAGGTTCAAGTAGATGCGCCCGAATTTCATTATTTACTAGTAGCTACACACATGCACGCACGATGCTTACTCGCCTACCTAGAGGAGGATGGATGGATGGTCAGACGGATATCAACGTTTCTGGTCTCTGGGATCTACGCACATTAATGTCATGTTTGGGATTGTATTAGCAACCTGACTTTAGAGAACACGACTTCATGACTCGGTTGTCGCTGGCGCAAATTGCGCAAGCGCTGTGCGCGATGGCATGCTCGAGGAACGTGGCACGACTTGCAAAAATAGCATCCTAGGATGAGCTAAATAAGTATTTCTTAACAGCCATAGAAGGCGTGCGGTGCATAGTATTGTACAAATTGGGAGTTACAGAGGGATGGGTATGAAAATATTACAACGATCCGAGCGAGAAAAGTCAACCATTAGACTCGACGAGAACGTCAGCGTACGCTTTATACGCTCCCCACCAGAAACGACCCGACGCGCCATCGGCCGCGGTACACCTGCCCGCGCATATTCCTCGTCTTGCAGCCGCTTCGCCCAGAGCAAAGTCGTCTTCCTCGTCATACCCAAGACGCGTTTTAGACGGTCCCGCAATGGCGGTGGATGTTTCCGCATCCGAGAACGCGTCGAGATCCTCCCCCTCCGACTCCGAGTCAATGTCATCGAGGAAAACTGAATGCCTCTTCGTCGAGCACGATAACCCGGCCGCGGCGCGTCGAGCACCTCGTACTCCTTCGCAACACCTAGCCAACGCGCACAGTGGTTAGTCGTCTGAATCTCACTCTGCGGAGAGGGTAGTGCGTCGCGAACCTTTCAGCTTTGCATATCTGGCAATATCCATGAGCGCCACTTCGTGAGCGCGTACCGCGTCCGCAGGATATGAATCCTGCTCGGGGACGACGGAGTCCTCCGCATCGTCGTAAGCGGGGGCAGCAGCGACAGTGGCGGCTGTAGCGTTGCGGATTTGTCGCGGCGGAAGCCCTCGACGTCGTGAGGGCAGATGAAGGCGTCGGAGTTCCACAGGAAGTTGTCGCGCCGGCCGGGGTTGCGGGCTGTGCGTGTCGCGGGGATCGCGGGTTTTTGTAAGAGGAGCGTAAGACGGTAGGCATACTGGAGGGGTGGGGTTCGGCTTCGAAAGTGTGGAAGAGGGGGCGAGGGTCGAGTAGAGTTCGAGCGGAAGATGTAGAGCCCCTGGAGTGGGGGGAGGACTTGTGAAGAAGGATAGGGCAGAAACAAGGCTTTTGAGTGGTAATCGGAACCGGCGGCTGTGGGGACCGATAAATTGAGGCAGTATGACTCGCCAAGTCAAGCGACATTTGTGGCGCGCCTTGTAAGTTCTGTTCTGACTCGCAGTGAGAAGAACGCTGTATTAGGTCCAAGGCGGTGATTTGAGGACGCCTTAACTGAGATCTGTAACCGAGAAATATCCATCAACTACCTGAGTCCCGAAAATTGACTAGAGCTTGAATACGATTCAATGTATGAATAGCCGACTCCTAAAACCAAGTGTAGAAACGAAAGCAAAAGAGTGTCGCGTTTCGGCAAGGCATGCGGAGGAACATTGGACTCAACGCTCGTCCTTGGCATTTGGTCGATCTCTTGCCTTGTATCATCGGTAGGTCAATGTCAAATCACCTCGAAGAAGGCATGGTGATACTTCCGTGCTAACACCTTGTCCAACCTTGCCGTCGCGAAAGGTTTTTGAATCGGCGACTACAATCGAGTCAGACAGATACTCCCGTAAGACAGCTTTCAGACTTGACTGTGAGCAGGCAAAATGATTCGTTACGAGACAGAGGTCGCCAAGATATCCGTTTAATGTCTGCGGCCGGCTGGAGAACACGTATGTTTTGAGCTCGAACTTGCATCTTGTCATGTGCCTCCAGGGTGAATGTGGGGTTTGCGGGTTCGCTAGGGCCCTCGGATGCCAAGTAGAGTAGCAATGAAGATTGAGATTGAATCTTCAGTCGAATGGCGCAAAAAACCAGCAGAAAAGGCCTACATCCATGGACGAAATCGACTTAGAGAAGTTGACAGAAAAAACACGATGGTGGCACAGTCATAGCCGTCTGGAATCAGGAACCTTGTGGACAGAAGACGGGTGGCTTTGCTGTGGGTGCTGCCATTGCCAAAGTAACGAAAGAAATTTGAAAACTTGAAGAGAGACCGCGAATTCGGTTACGATTTGAGTTGCTGAGCATTTCCCTTCGGTTGCACAGTAGAGCTGCGTGGAATCCAAGTCGTCCGCAGACGTGTAACGATGCTCAACGGGCTGAGAGAGTCGAGATATACGCAGTAGGCGCGGGTTCGTCGTGAGTCGTGTACATGGTGGTTGAAGAGAAAGAGTGAACGAAAGCAATCCAGTTCGAGAATCTGAGCCTTGATCAAGCTTGATCGATCTTCAAGTCAACCACCATTCTCATTTGACCACCATGCCTGTACACACCCACTCACAAGAGCCGCCCAAATGTCCTCAACTGCCTGTGTACTCCGATGATACCCAAATATACGTGGTCTGATTATAACCTCCGACGGTGTGTGAACAAGTTAGACATCGACAACGCTACCCGTTGTTGCGTGAAGATAGCGCACGATGACGAATCCCTTCCCTTCCCCACATCGACGCCTCTCTATGACCTTATTTATCGTTGAAAATTATTTGGTTTTGGAATGAGGTTGAGTTCAGAGGTTTCGGCCGCTTACGTGGTTATCAACCGAGGTTTTGACACTAACGAGGTTTTCGACGGAGGTTTGGGCATAGAGCCGAGATTCAAGATTGAAGTATGCTGGGCATTTTTAACTCCTGGTACGTGTCTCGGGAGTAGTGAAGTCGCCAGACCCATATACAGCTCCCAAAAAAATAGGAAACCAAGCCCGGGTGGTCCGTGCCGTATGGAAGTCCAATGATGGCAACAGTCTCGCATGATCCGAAAGCTACTGAAGCAGTTTCTCTACAAAAATCACCATGGTTGGGTGGTATCTCAGCCAATGTCTACGCCAAGATACTATAATTAATACAAAAGTAAATTCTGGGACTCTCTCTGCCTCCAGTATCAAGTGAAGTTCACTCGGAGGGTGCTGGGATGAATATGGATTGCCACTAAAGTAATAGGTGTTTCATGACACTTTGATAGGTAGCAAAACTTTTTAAGAATCACTCTATGTACCAGAGCCTGCAACGCTGCGAGAGTTCTGAGATGGGCAGCGATTTTCTGCAGCCCCCATGCCCTTCTACGAACCGTGAGAGCTTTTGATCATCAGCTAGCCGCTTCGGGCTATGATTGATGTGATCAACTAACCTCAGACTTCGAACCTCTGACTTCAATCAGAGCGCGAAACCTCAAGCGGCAATAGCGCAAACCACAGACGAAGATCAAAGTACCCGCACCTCGAAATAAACAATGAAAAAAGCTTTTACACCTCTCTCATCCGGACCATCTACCATGCCCTTCGAAAATGTTGCACCTCAACGACGGGAACGAGGTTCGTTTTGCTAACCTGTCTGAGTCGCGCTATGATTGAAAGAGCGTATGTACTTAGATTCCCGCAATAGCCTTCGGTAGCTTGCTCGCAAAGAAATTTGCTACGGTTTTCAATCTCGAACAGGCACTGGTTCTGAAATGAAGGGCAAGGACGTCACTCACTACTGTGCGCAAGCCTTGGATTCTGGATTTTTCGCATATCGATACTGCGCAGTGTGAGTCATGTCCTTCGACGATGCTTGCGACGTGACTGAAAATTACTTGAAGATTATGGTACAGAAGGTCTGCCAAGGACTCTGCCGTTATGATTATTTCTCAACCTGCACTCCAGCGACTGTCGGCCAAGCCATCCAAGAAAGTGGTCTCCCCCGCTCCGACCTATATGTCACTACCAAATACCACCACGGAGAGATTCAGTTCTCCGTTCGCGCAAGCTTGCACTACGTCCGTTTTCTGCTCGCCCCATCGCTTTTTCCCTCGCTAACAAATCACTCTAGCTGAAAACTACAATACCTGGATTTATACCTCATCCACGGCCCTTCATTGGTACCCGATCTCGAAGCAGCTTGGAAACAATTCGAGCGAATCAAAGACGACGGTCTGGCTTAAAAGCATCGGCGTCAGCAACTTTTCGCTCGAACAGCTGCAAAGTGTCGTCAAGACTGCTCGGATCTCCCTGCTGTACACCAGGTAAAGTAAACCCGAACTGCGACTAAGCATCCCCGCTGCATCCTGACACCGAACAGATCAGCTTCAACCCGTACAACTACGCGCAGAACAAGGCTCTCCTTGAGTACTCAGCCAAGCATGGCATCGTCACGGAAGCGTATAGCAGTCTCGCGTAAGTACATAATATCTCTCCTCTTACGACTCTTCCTTCCATTTCCAACTAAATCTATGCTTGTAGTCCCATCACCAAGTACCCAGGCGGCCCCGTAGACGCTCCAGTCGCAGCAGCCGCCAACGTCTCGGAATCACCCCCACCCAGGTCATCTTGCTCTGGGTCAAGAGCAAAGGCGTCGTTATCGTGACGTGTGTTCACCCCTTCTCCCATCCAAGCACCGTACATGACAACTGAAGTCCGCGTATCGTAGTACTAGTAGAACTAAATCGCGTCTGGAGGAGTACATCGAAGTAGGGCGATTTGCGTGCGTGCTCTGTCGTCGAAATGCTTTGTACATACGCTGATTTGCCGACAGCTCCACTGACGGCGACGAAATTGCCGCAATCGATGCAGCTGGCGCCAAAGGGCCACCATCAGCCATACCATTTGTGCAGCAGAGTCGAAGACATCCTGCAGCCACCGCCAGTCTTGTCTTGGGGGCGACACTGGCTTACCCTGCTATATATTGTTCGGATGGTTGGCTGCCCTTCCAATGGCGCTATGGTGTCATGAGCTACATATCATAGACAGAGCTGGCCTGTACTGTGTACGAATCGCATGGCACTACACAAAAACGCGAACAGAATTCCCCTGTTTCCTTGAGTTGGATGGAGATTTGGCCAATGGCGAGTGTAGAAAATGCGACGGGCCGTTGACGGGAAAGCATGGAACCTCCGGAGGAATATGGTTGGTAGTGGACGCGGGAGTTAGCTGCAAGACGGGAACGTGCCTGGAAAAAACTCTGTCAGAGGCGGCAGGTCTCTGAGTCTTTGTGCTTTGTTGAGCGAATCCTTGAATCCCTTCGTTTCTTTAAAAATCGTCGCCCGTCTTGATCTCTGGTGCTTGTCACGCCGCCGAGCGTTGATAGTGTACATCGATTAATTGGCTGCCACCACGGAGGCTGGTGTCGTCGCGTTCAAGTGAGCAATACAATAGATCTAATCTACAGAGTGCATGGATGTCGCGGGTTACATTTAATTGGGGGCAAAAAAAAAAAGAAATAGATGATGGTCGGTCGAAAGTCGCAGTCGAGCATG